>JABSTR010001260.1:0-88716 GCA_013339765.2 Haemaphysalis longicornis
GTAGCATAGCGCGCGCGCTACGCCGTTGTTTTTCTCTCTCGTTGTTTTGCATCTCTAGTGAATTTGCCTTGGTTTGGATTTGCAACACATTGTAATCACTGTGGGCCGACTTCTGCGAGAGGAGCGATGGAAACCAGGGGATCCCAGTTCGAATTAACCATTCCGGATACCGACGCGCATATATATATATATATATATATATATATATATATATATATATATATATATATATATATATATATATATATATATATACACAGATACAGTAATACCTCGTTAACTAGAATTAGTAAAAGCGGGAAATATTTCGAGATAACCGGATTTTGAGATAAGCAAAGTTGCGTGAATTGCCATGAAATATCGAGTTATTTCAGCTCTTCAACAGCAGCTTCCAATCTTGCTTTTAAAGGTTTGAAAGAGAAAATGCATACAAGATACATTCACCGGCTGAGTTTTGTGGCACTGCAATTTTATTTGGCAGAAAAGAACTGCGTAATGCTGGTCTGCTTTGCGGTCGCACTCGCGCCTAGTAAGGAGTCCTCTAGCTGCTTGATTCATTGCAGGATGCGATCTTCCCCGCCGCTGCACTCAACCTTACTTCGCAGCAAGCGCAGCAAATTCCTCGTTTCGGCAGATGTCGACACCTCTCGAGGAGGTTCGTCGTCGTCGCCCCCGTCTTCGCCGCCCGCTCCTTTTGTGGCCATTTCAGCGATTTCGGCATCTGTTAGTTCTCCTGTCACGGGCACATACTAGCTGTACCTCTGCGCATGTCGCTACCATCCCATGAGGAGCCACAAGGTTGCTTGACGAAGTTGATATGCCTTTAGGCTCACACTTCACTTTTGGAGAAAACATCGGCTTTGTGGTAGGCGTGGCTAAACGAGAAAAAATTCTAGGGAATTAGGCGCGGCAGTATCGCGCGAAGGTTGTGAAACAGACCGCGGCGGCGAAATTTTCGCTCCACTCTCAGTCAAGATTTCGAGATATCCACAGCTTGGCCGAAAAATACTTCGAAATAAAGGGCAACAAACACATGGGACGTATAGGAAATGGTTCGGTGCAGCGGAAAATTTCGACTTAGCCGATTTTTTGAGATATGCGAGTTCGAGTTAACGAGGTATTACTGTATATATACATATATAAATATATATATATATATATACAAAGTAGAAGTACGCTCTTCGGAGACTTTATTTCCAACGTTTCGACCTGAGACAGATCTACTTCTACTCTGTGCGTATTTCTGCAGCAACTAAGGACTCTACTTCACGACTATATATATATTATATATTATATATATATATATATATATATATATATAATATTTATATATATATATATATATATTGTGTATGTACGTATATAAAAGCAAAGATAGCAATTGGGGTATTCATTGCTAAAAGTGCGAGGCTATGTAGGATGCGTGCGCCTTCATTTTTCGAGGCGGGATCAGCACACGCGAGACAATGTTGAGGCCGCGGAAATGCAGCGCATAGGTGACTGCGTCAGTTCGACGTCCATGTCTTTGAGTTCGATAGCGCTGACTTTCTTGGATAAACATTTGTCGCACGTGCGTGCTTGACGAGTGCGAGGGGGGATGTGCAGATGTAATAAATTTCGTAGTCATTTGAGCGTGTTGTGATTTTTTTCTATATATAGGTCCCGTGGTTATTAAAAAAATTCCCCGCATTTCCCCGAGGGGAAGAATGTGAAAGTGCGAATGCACGAGTTGAATTTGCGCGGTTCGGTAATGTTTGCGAAAGATTGATCGCACACACACACACACAACTACAAAGAAAGAAAGATGCATTTATTCACAGATACCTATTTGTGTTGTCGTTGTACTTGATTGCTAGAGCGGATCTCAGCTTTGAAATTTCGTGTCAGTACTCCTTTAAGCAGGTGCATTAGCCCTTCTCACGCCCGATTGTTGGCCAATCCCCCACGTGGGTATGTGCCATGTCAGCGGCCAGGCAGCGCGCGCCCATCTCCCCCCGTTGCCAAGGAAGACGAGGAGATTCCTGGCCAATCCCCCACGTGGGTATGTGCCATGTCAGCGGCCAGGCTGCGCGCGCCCATCTCCACGTGCGCGGACATCGCCGGTGGACGCAGGTTCAGAGTCGCTTAAGAAGTGCATTGCACTTAAAATTCAGTTGTAAGCAGCGCTCGTCCTTGTAGCCCTCGTCCTGTTTTCTTTACTGCGCTCAACAAAATTATAACAGGGTGGATCCCTGGAGAAGGCAAGCGTGGCATGGGGCGGCAGCAAGTTAGATGGGCAGATGAGATCAAGAAGTTTGCGGGGGTAAATTGGTTGCAATTAGCACAGGACCGAGATAACTGGAGATCAATTGGAGCGGCCTTTGCCTCGCAGTGGACGTAGATAGGCTGATGATGGTGATGATATACGCAGCAGAAAGTGCGCTTTCGCACGCTATGTGTGTGTGTTGGTGAGTGTGTGCGTGCGCGTGCACAGAGCTTGACTGCGTGTATAGAATAATGAAATATGCGATTGCGGTTCTAACCTCTTGGCGACTAAATGTGTCATCCATTCCGTGGTATCCGCGGCGCGAACTCGTGTGCAAACGCATTGTTCAAATGCTTAGTATAGCTCTAAGCATCTGCTTAGTGTAGTGTAGCTGGTAATGGAGCCGCATAACATGGCTAATTGAACACAAAAGCCACCGTGTGCGCCTCTATAACCGAAATATACCCTAATACGGCTGGCCGTCCAAAAAAGGCGAAGTTAATAGGGGTAAAAATATGATAACTTGGTACTGTGTGAGACCTGAACCCTGGGTCTCGGAAAGGCCAATCTACCGCCTATCCCCGGCACAACTACGTTTCCACGGCTGTAGCAGACCCAGTGAATGCGTTTTGGCCAGCTAACTAAATCATGTCGACAACACGTACACGGAGCTCGCCGTGCAATGAGCTTGCCGTTGCGCGGCATGTCGTTCAAGGTAGTCACTGGTTAAGGCAGAATATGAACAGCAGAATATGCCCATTTAATTAAATTCCCTAGTAAGGAAGACAGCTTCAGCCAGGTAGTTAACGGTCGATTCGCCAGTTCGCCGAACAGTTGTGACTCAACAACTTCTTAAACGAATTAAAAGAAAAACTCAATGTATCACTCTTTTGTGCGAACCCGTGACCCTAACCTGCTTCTAGAATTCAAGAAATATAGAAACAAACTGCAGAGCGACCTGAAAAGTGCCAAGCTCAGATACTATAAACGCCTCTTCGAGGACATACGTGACGATTCAAAAAAGATATGGGAAACAGTGAATGTGATAACGGGCCGCAAGAAGAGCACGCAGTCGCATGTTGCTCGCTTGAACGGTAGACGGGTAGAATCAGCCGAAATGGCAATCGCAATGAATGGGCATTTCATCAAAGCAGGGGCTTACATTTCGGAGGTCGATGAAGATAAAAGTAGCGCTATACTGGAACAGTGACAACTTTCAAACTCTATCTTTTTAAGTCCGACAAACGCGAGTGAGGTGCAAACTTTTATTCTTAAACTTGAAAACAACGTCGCATCTGGCATCGATGGTACTGCACCACTTCCTGTTAAACGCATCGCTTCTGAAATTAGTGAGGTTTTAGCTTTTATTATAATTTTGCATGATCTACTGGAGTTTTTCCTCAAAAATTGAAAGTAGCACGAGTTAGGCCAATTCACAAAGGTGGTGGCGATGACGAGTTGTCCAATTACAGGCCAATCTCTTTGTTGACTGTCTTTTCAAAACTATTTGAGATGTAATACATAATAGACTAACAAACGTTTTGAACACACACAAGGTCATTTCACGGTATCAGTACGGCTTTCAAAAAACAATTCAACGCAGGTAGCTGTGCTTAAAGGGGCACTGACACAAAATTTTGCATCTTGTTTTTTTTTGTTGCGATAAGTAGCTAGTGACCTACTTATAACCTGTAGAAACCTCATTTGCTTCAGCGTGCGACGGTTGTTTAATTAGAGGCATTTTCAATGCGGCCAGTCGCAGTTTCGGTTTCAGCGGGTGCCGCGAAACGATGGATTTTGTGTGAACAAAGCTGACCACGTGACCGCCGGAGGAATATCACAGAGCAGAGCCGCCGTAGCACTGTCGAATCCGCATCGACGGCAGTTTCTGCGAATGCCCCCACGTACTGATCTCGTGAGGTGCTTAATTAAAAAGCGACCGTGGATGTGACGCAGGCGCTGCGAGTGCAAATGATGCCGCGGCTAAAGAACGACGCGCGACGCTCGAGACAGTGGGTGGCAAGACGCGCGCTGGGAGCAGCCGGCCGGTCTGCCTACAGATGTGTTCGGCTTAGCACTGCGGCGGATATTCGAGTGCCGCTCTCGTAAGCGGTGCAGATGACAATTTTTAATGCAACCCGCCATCGCATCATCAACTCCTTTCTGATGTAAGCCACCATGGTCGGGACTTGGGGACAATTTCGTGCAGCGGTAACAAGCTATCACTCGAGCTACCTGCGCCGGCCTGGGCCACTTCGCGGCTGTGGCCGCCGCCTGCACAGCGACCGTGCGGCTAGCTCAGTGGACTTTTCGTGCCTCCGGCGCGTTTTCGCATCCAATGGTAATAAAAGTAACACAAACAGAGTGCCTGGAATTGCTGTAAAACTTTGGTGGCGGCCAGCTGCCCGATGAGCTGACGAAATCACGGCGCCTCCGTCGCCAACGATCGGGTCGTTCGTTCTCGAGAGCAGAAGCTCCGCCCTCCGGCTCTTCGATTGGAGCGGCGAGCCAGGTGAGCCGGCGAAAAACGCCGGCAGTGCGGAAGCGCAAACAAAAACTCGTGACGTGTTGGATGTTGTTTATTTACACAATATCCTCGGGATGTCGATTGCGCGTGGTCCTCTGCTGGCTGCTCGGTTGCGTTTCGCACACTTTAAAATTGATTTTAAATATGTTCTAGGCTGTATTCGCGGCTGATATTTTGCAGACGATGTATATGTGTTCACACCAATCTATCTCCGAAGTTATCTCGCCTTCAAAATTTTGTGTCCGTGCCCCTTTATTATTAAGGACAGTATAATAGAAAATATGGAGGGAAAGAAATTTACACTCGGGTTATTCGTGGACCTACAAAAGCATTTGACTCTATCAATCATGAAATATTGGTAAAAAACTAAGCAAATTAGGAATACGCGGAATAGCGGCTGACCTATTAAAGAGCTATTTAAGTAATAGGGAGCAATTTGTTGAATTTAACGGTATTCCATCAGAGTTATTGGCAATAAAACAGGGTGTTCTGCAAGGGTCAAAGCTGGGACCATTGTTATTCTTAATCTATGTGAATGATATTCCAAACATACCTTCTACCCCAAGATAGCCATGTATGCAGATGACACGACAATATTTTTCTCCGGTAGCAGTATGAGAACTCCAGTATGAAGTAAATAGATATTTAGAAATGCTGCCAAAGTGCAAAGTGGTTGCACGAAAATAACTTACAGCCTAAACGCATCGAAGACTACCTACATCATTTTTAGACCAATTAATAAGAGATAGATCAAGGCGTTCATATTGAATATCGGAGCAATATGATCAACCAAGTCAAACAACAGAAGTTCTTAAGAGTATGGTTTCATGTAGAATTATCTTGGCATCCTCATATAGAACACTTTAGGCATATGAAATTTTAAAAAATATTGTCGTTCTCTACAGATTGAGAGGCTTAATACCGCTTTGGCTAGAAAACACAGCTTTATAACACTCTTGTCTATTCTAGGCTTTGCTACGGGATATTAGCGGTAGGTAACAATTAACAACACAAATTACAAACGGCTGATGGTCTTACAGAACAGAGTTCTCCGTCTATTTGCGAATTTTCACGGGCACTATGCCGACTTGATCACGGGTCCACTATTTTGGTCAGTATAGTATGCTAAGGCTGACCAAATTTATTATATGAAGTTTTACAAGCTATACACAAAGAAAATCTCCATGAAAAACATAACGGACAATAGCAGGATATACCCTCTTAGGTGTAGCCAAAATACATACACCGAAATTGCGAACAAACTACGGCAGGCAGTCCTTCTCTGTTTCAATGCACCGACATACTCAACGAAGTTGGAGACCACATTGATTTCAAATGCAGTAGAAAAATATTTAAAACACAGGCGAAAGAATACATCTTAAATCAGAATATCTGCTTCAATGGCTAGAAGTGTGAATGTCGTCTAGACCTGTTAAATGCGCACGTTTTGAAATTGTGCCTATCTTTAAACTCAATCATACTTCTACTCTAATTGTCCACTTGCTACTTTTGTTTTACTTTACTCTTTTGTACTCTAATACGTACTGTACCTTTCCCATATTGTTTTGTAATGTCTTGTGCTCTACATGTGCTTGTATTTTTGTAACTCACATCAGATTTTCTAGCTTGTTTAATTTTTCCTTATCATTGTACTGTACCAAAGAGTCTGGGGCCTCTGTCAGGCTTTGTAGCCTTTAGTCCCAGCCTTCCTCCTCGTACTTCTGAGGAAATAAAATATTTGAATCTTTGACTTCAGCCCACCCACCCCAATGAGTACCGTACTCTGAGACGTCAAATTGGACATTAATGTTTTCGCGTTAACAGTGCATGATAAATGCTTCCCTGTCTCCGGGCTTGTTTTAACAATACATACTGGACTTCTTTCAGGTTGTCGGGACGATGCAAGCACTGCCTTGCATCGTCCCGACCGATTTTCAAACCTCCCAGTTATATCGAGTACGGACGTGCCCCAAAGGTGGGGACAGCATGCCAAAGATGTCGTGGAAACAAATATGTCCCTACGGCCATTATTGACCTTCCGGCGTGCCCAAAGGTTAGCAGTACTGTCATTACAAATAACTGCAACGTTTTTTTTAATACTAAGCCTTCTTTCAGTTTGTGCGCCCTGCCCTTCCACCAGTAGCACCAGGCGTGCTGGACAGGGCAGGGTGACTTTACAACTGCCCGGTTGCCAGGCATACCAAGAAAAGAGAAAACAGACATGGAGCAGGTAATTTTCCTGAACCCGTTAATTGCCAACTGCGCTCATATTTAACCTCGACCAAGTTTACTTTGAATGTACAGGACGCACCACCAAACCAAACGGGACTTGACTGGTAGCTCCGTGAAATGTGCTCTTACTTCATTAGAGACGTGTAAAGGGACTGTTGCATCGCGTAATTGCTAATCCTGGCCTGAATTTTTTTCTTTCGTTTACGTAGACGCTCGTCCTGAGTGTCTGCTAGTCGGCCTAAGGGGCTGAGGGGCGCGACTCGCCGCAGATGGAAGCCCTTTCAGTGCGGTTTTCTTGTCTCTCTCTCTTTCGGGGGCGGCGGGCACCACTTAGCGCTTCGGTCCCTATTTCTCGGAGGCATGCGAGGGGTGAGCGAAGGAATAGGAAAGGTTGCACGTTATTGTTGTTTTATCCGGGGACAAGTTTCTAAACACATCTTTTAATCTGCCGTGCAGTTAAAAGTGTGTTGCAGCACAGCTCACTGTCATGGTTGACAGAATTCTTTTGGCGGGACACGTATCGCTGGTGTATCTAAAAACCGATTTCAAAAGTTCTACGGCGCTATCAGCAACCATTTCGAGTTAAGATTTTTGTAATGATGTCCTTTATTTGGAATAAAGAAAATACACTGGTGGAAAAAGCGGCTGTCTGTCCATTTAAAATAGCTCCGCAGTAGGCGACGCTGCACCTGCCGGCGGATCGCACAAACAGCCATGAAGTGGTAGTGACAATGCGGCCTGTCGGGTGCACTTTCCTCATGCCAGCCTTTGCGAACCGGTCGCGCCCCGCTGGGCGCGTTTCTCCTAAAGCTGCTGTGAGGGCGAAGCGTTGTGCACAGGTTTGCTCCGGTCGGCCGGCAGCGTGCGGTCGCTCGATCGCCGGCGTGAACGTCACTTCATGTTGGTCGTAATGGCCTCGCTCTTCTCAATTTTGGCGCCAAAATCTCCGATTTTTGACGGTCATTTTCTCCGTGGATACACGACTTCAGCTGTCATTATCTGTATATTGCAGTTTTTAAAGTAGGCTATGCAGAAACCAATGTTTTTAAGACGTTGAAATTTGAGTGCGGTCGGCCTTTATGGCGCCTTTGTAAACGCTGAAAAAGAAAACGTTCAATTGTAAACATCAAACATATTTTTTAGGGCCGTGTGACCAGAAGCGCCGTCATGCTGGTAAACCTGGAGACGACGTCCAGCCTCCCGAGGCTTCTCGACGTTATTCGCCAGACAGCAGCGGGGGACGCTGCAGAGCTCGCGGCACGTCTAAAAGTCACGTACACGAAAGACGTCATTCAAGAAATTGAACAAAAAACCAAGGGCCAAGCTGCAATCCTAGTTGTGGATGGAACACCGCCGTGGCGTGTCCACGAGCACCGTATGCCACGCTTTTTGCACGCGGTACCACAGGGTTCCCTAAAGAACCACGGCCGCACAACGTAGGCGGACTTCTGAGGACCGTTTTGCGGTTTAACAAGTTCCAGTCGGCCGCTATGGCAAGAGGACAACGCATGGAAGAAGAAGCCAAACAGCACCTCCTCCAGATTTTGCGTGCCGAAGGCCACGGCGCCAAACTGTAGGATCATGGGCTCTGCATTTACTCCGACTACCCATTCGTTGGCGCATCACCAGACGGCGTCTTAACGTTTGATTGTAGCTGTTGTTCTGGGCGCAGGGTGCTCATTGAGGTAAAGTGCCCAACTAAGTAGAAAATTCTTTTGTCCGAAATTCTTTGCAACCGCTGCCCCATACTACCACAAGTGTAGTGTCCATGGGTGTGATGCAAGATCGCCACGTGTATATTTTTTTGTTTTTGCAGACGGAGGACACCTGGCGGAAGATGGAAGTGTTCTTCGACCAACAATATTTCAGTGAATGCATAGAGGCAGTTCGCTCCATCTATACGGAGTATATTTTCGATGGCATCAAAACGTTTAGGTATGGCGACGATAATTGAAGTGCGACGCATGCAGCCTCTCCAAGCATGGCTCATAAGTAACACTGACTAGCGTTGACTGGCACTCATTCACTACCTAAATTTTCTGTCCTTACTTTTGAAACTCCGGCTGTTCAATCTGTCGCAGAATGTATATTACCTAGTGTAACATGTTACAGACGCATCCCTCTCGGAAGTAGAGTAAGTTGTATACAAATACAGAAAAGTGTTTTCCTCCAGCTTTATGACATTGCCTAACATCGCGTAATATTTACTAAGCCTTCTGTATTGCTGCTACGACATTCAATGAATAACGTTTTGAAGCAGAGAGTTTCGCATATCGTTAGCAGCTATCGATCCATATGCACAGTGGGAACTTCATGGTACAAAATACAGCCCTTACAAGTTGTTTTGGCGATACCGCAAAGGTTGTTGCCAAAAACACTTTTGTCGCTAATTTGCGGCCTGGTGCTTAAGATTCTGTACCACCAATGACCGCTACAGACAGTTGAGTACACAGTCTGGCACGAAATACGCAATACTCTTCATGGTATTATTAATAAAGCAGCAGTGCATGTGCAGTTTTCCTTCCAGAATAATGCAGGAAATGGGCGTAGCTGATCCTCTCAAGTTGGTAGCATCCCTCCTTTTCGAAAAGACAGAAATAGCTCGAAATATGTATCCAGCAGCACCAGGAACAAGAAAATAAAAGTGCTGAATACTCATGTGCAGGCAACAATCAAAAAAAGGAACCGAAAGAACAAGTTATAAACATCAGGCATCCTTTGAAAAGTTGGAAAACTATCGCGTACAAGCTTTGTATTTTTTGAAATGGGAACGCGGTGTGGCAGTAGTAAAACTATAGACAAAATATTAATTCGAGTGCACAGTCTTCCCAGACAGCAAAGGAGTTTATTATAACACAAGAAAAACGAAAACTACACACCTATGAAATCGGAGTTGACACAGACAATTCAATAATGAAGACAAATGGGCGGCAACGTTTATATAAATATTAACAAATGTATTTATGATGGACACATGGTACCAGAAGCGTCCAATGTAAGCTTGTGTCCAGAAAAGAGAATTGCCACGGGATAGAAAAAAGAACGCCAATTTCTGATGTGGACGCAAAAAATTTATGCACTTAAGAAAATCTTATTCACTACATTGAAATATTTATGAGTATTATGCAGGCGTTTACATCCGCGCAATTCGAACCATCCTCCAAGTCTTCAGGCTCTAAAAAATAAACGCTAAAATTAACCAGCACGTGTCTCGCGGGGATTAGCGAGCCCCGCAGTTCCGCTGCGCGCTGGCGGAGACTATTCCCCGTATTCTGAATCCCTCCTCCACTCAAAGTGCTTCCTCCACTCCGTCGAGTGGAGGATACGGCAACATCTCCACTCTAGGTCTCCACGCATTTCATAAACGTGGTGATGCCGTCCCCCCGAGGAAATCCTACGTTTGGAGGAACCCTCGAATTGCAGTTTCGGAGGAGCAGCAAAAGGCATCTGGGGGCGAGGTTACTGCAATTTTTATTCAAAAAACAAAAGTACGCCTAACAGGTATAGCTAAATAACGTTTTTATTTTCTTTTACGGAAATAAACAGGCACGTTCAGCGATACTACTTTCTGTGATTGAGCGGAGGGCACAAGAATGACACAACTAGAGAACTGTTTTCTGGTCTGGCCACACTGCACAATTCTGTTTCGTTTTCGTGTCGGCTGCTCCGCCGATTTCATCGAGTGCCCCTGTCTCTTGATAAGATTACCATGACTGTCAACGCACCCAGTCCGGATGCGAGGCGCTATTTCCAAGGCAGCGATAGAGAATGTGCTGTAAGGGCGGTTTATTTTCACGCCTGAGGAGCGGCAAAATGTGCCGCACGGTGGTCGTACGGTACCGCGACATTGTCGAGAGCAAGGAGTCTACAAACTTCGAAAACAAACTGAAAGATCAAGCGTGGGAAAGAATAGCGCAGGAGTACAATGCACAGGAGGGCGTTAGGCCAGTAACAGTCACCCAACTAAGAAAACTATGGGACAACGAAAAGACGCGCTGGAACAAGAGGCGGCAGAGGGAAAACCGAGAACGATTCGCCACTGGGGAGTACCTCATCGTTTCGCTATTTGCGAAATTGCCTTAAACACTGCGCGCTGCCCATGGACAGGGGAATGGGGAAGAAAATCAAGGCAAACTTAGCTTCAACAACAGGGTAATATATGGCACTAGTGAGAGCGGCGAGTGTTTTTGTACGCGCACTAAGTTCGAGGCTTGCATGCAGTTGGTTACCCCGCTGTCATGGGGTGTATTATTTTAACCTTTGGTGCATGCATTGTCTTTGCCAATAACATTTACAAAAATATGTTCACGGCGCCGATTCTCTGCTCAGGGTTAACTTCGAGAAAATTCTTGCGTTTCTTTTGAGTTGGGGCTCTTAAATCATGCATGCTGTTTTTTGTTTTACTGCAGGTCATTGTTTTCCGTACCGCCGCTTTCTGCACGGTGCACAAAGCACTGCCGCGCACTTAGCGGACGGGTATTTTTGAAAACATTGCCACAGTTCGTGTATACTTGTATGCGACACGGGTTACAGCTTACGAATGTTTTAAAATCGCAGGAGCGTCGACGAGCGTGTGGGATAGCGTAGAACGATCCCACCAGTGGAAGCGTCTGCGAGGCTATTCCGGCAAGCGCGACACAACCCCTTTCCGCTACTGATCAGCCTAGTATACCTTCATTGCGGGGACAGCCTAGCAGACGACTCGAGCGGGCGGGATCGTTCTACGCATCAGAACTACTCTCGCTCATTCCGGCGCCTGCCGCAGTGATAAGGCACTGACTCTACCACCAGCCGTTTGCACTCCCGCAATATTATTGAAACATTCGCCGGCTGTCAAAAATAGGGTGCAAATGTGTCTGAAGCGAGGCAAAGTGCAATAATTGCAAAGATTTAGCTGCAGCAGCAATGTCATGCTATCCTAGGTGTGTGCATGAATGCCGCTTACTCTACCGCGCATAATTGTCGGCAGTAGCCAACAATTCACGAATTTTAATTGATTAGTTAGGGCTAAGCAGCTGAGATAAAAATGACAACCTAATTAAACATATGTGACGAACGTCGTTATCTGGATAGGTGTTGAGTGTAAATTAGCACCATTTTGTCAGGTGAGACCAACAAGCACCATAGTATTTATTACATATGAATTGTAGATTTCTGTGGCCAGCATAGCCTCTATGGTCCATGCACAGCGGTGAAATGCTGTCCCTTAACAGCAAGAACTACACACACGCAGACATAAAAGCAATAAAGCATCCATCAGAATACATAAAATGTTCGAACTAATCTTAAACAAACAAAAACCAGATTGAAATGCCATAAATAAAAAAAAATAGTGTAACAACTTTGCAAAAACGCACCATTGCTTCACCAAATCACCGCGAAAGTTTATTTGAAATCACCTCCTTTAAGCAATTACTCCAAAATAAACAGAAACAACCCAAAGATAAAGGTGGTGTGGGTATAAAACTACTTAAAGAGGTATGATGAAAGCAGAAAACAAAAAACAGACCCTTTCTTGTTATGTAACGAGCAGCAGCATAACAAACTGGGGAAAAGCAAAAGAAAGGTTGTGCCAACAACTACGTTCAATTGGTTGCACCTGGACATCAGGGCAACTCCACTTAGCTTTTTTGGACAGAAAGCAGGATGCCGCTGAATCAATGTGAATGGATGCACTATATGACTCTTGTGTACTGGGACACTTTCCGCACAATAGGTTTTTCGTTCCATTTAATGATGGTGTGGGGTCTTGTGTGTTTCCCTGTGAACATTAATTGAATTGGTATTAGAGCTAGGTGCTACTACACCAGTGATCGAGCATTCTTGTTGCCCCCCTTGAGGGCAGCAGGCAAACTTTAAAATGCTTTTTAAAAATGTGCGTACATATGTGAATCGTGAACTTATTGCATGAACTCAGCAAATAAAAGAATGTCATGTGTACAAGTGTAGAAAAATACCTTTGTCTAGCGCACTTGCTTTTGTAAAGAAATGTTCTATAGATTAGTGATAATTCGCATGCAATCATTAAATCTGCAGGCAATCTACCTCGTACCTGCCGTCCAGTTAGCCTAGGTTTGGCGCAAGTCGGGGCTGCTGCTACGCATCTTGACACACGGGTTGCAAACCCAAATAACACCGACGGTGGATTTCAGGGTCAGGCAGTGTTGTCACTGCCACCTGCTGCCATTTTTGAAGCCATGGTTGATGATGGGTATGCCAGTTCGGGTGATTCAGGGGTCAAAAGAAGTTTTACTAGCATAAGTTGTAGGAAGTTGTGGACGCTGCAAATGGAGGCTGGATAATAAAGGTGCTGTTTTGCGGAGGTGTTTTCTTTGCAAATGTGCACCATAAACTGTAAAAGGAACAATATGAGTAACCAGAACGAAGGTCAAGCGCCCACTTTCAACACACATTTTGTTCATGTAAAGACTACGTACTGATTACACGTTGTATGTGCATAATAAAAAATTCAAAATAAGGAATTCACTTCTTTCACTGACCATGTGCGTGTACAAATGTAAAGTGCGGAAATAAGCAATCTGTGCTCTCTGAAAAATTTGCTGCCTCGTAGTTTAATACATGCACAGAATCTGGACATCTGAAGTTGCATTGTTACTCACTGACATTAGCTGAAGTGATTCAGTGGCACATTACTTCATATTTAAAAGGTGAACTTCAGTGCCTTTGATTGCATGAAGAAGCGCTAAATTGGTTGTGATCATGAAGGAAAGCTACATCCACATCACTAACTTGGAAGCAGTATCTGTTAAGGATTGTAAGAAGAGATTAGTGAAACTTACACGTCAACATGTACTACGTAAGTGTCACAGGTTGTTTCGGTGATTACATTGAATGAAAACAGCTAAATGCTCCCTCAATACTTAAACCTGGAGGTGAAAAGAACATAATCCATAACCAGTCAACTTCGTCGCTGTTTATCGGGGACACTCTGTGCCACTAACACCTAAGGTTTGCGAATTGCTCACTCTGAAAACCTAGGACTTGCTGATGCTTTGTCCATTCCCCCTTTAGAATAATCTCTAAAATATTTTCACTTGGAGTGCATCGGTTTAAGAGCTATGCATTTAGTGCGTGCCAATATGCAAGTGTTTCATCTCGAGTGAGCGACTGTATAAAAGATCCCTCACTTCTCCTGCTGCGGCACGGTGTTCGGTTCAAGAAATGGAAAGCTTAATTGATGTGTTTTCACTACACCAACTTGTGAGAGAACCGACACGTGGGAATAATATTTGGATTTGATTTTGTCTAATACGCCTGAAATAGTCCTTTCTACTACTGTGATCCCTGGAATAAGCGACCATAGGGCAGTAATCAGTGAAATGACATTGGGGGTACGTCAAAAACGGTTGGTAGTAAAGGTAGACAAGTGTATAACTACGGGAAAGCGATGTAGATGGGATTAACGATGCCATCACGTGCCGTATCTTACAGTTTTGAATTTGAAGCTGAGTCTAAGAACGCAACACACTTGTGTCAATGCTGAAGGAAAAATTATTGGAGCTGCGCCAGCGCTATGTTCCGTCGTGGGTAATGACGTCGAGACGCAGTAAGAGTAAGCCATGGTTTTCTAAGAAACTTCGTTGTCTTTCCCGGAAAAAAGAAAACTTTATCGGGCTTATAAACAACGGTCTACTGAATTAATCTTGAGAAGCTGAAGAGAGCAACGCATGAATTCAAGTCTGTACTCCGTTCAGAGAAAGACGCCTTTTTCAGTACTATTCACAGACGGTTAGAAGATAATCCGAAGGAATTCTGGAAACATGTTAAACGAAACGGAAAAGATAACTTGTCTATACCCCCTCTTAAGATAGCGACGGCTTTGTTTGCGACGACCTTGAAAAAGCTGAATCTTTCAATCAATACTTTTGTTCTGTTTTTTCGACAACGAGTACGACAGATAACAACCAATTGTTACGATGCGGTACAGGCGTTATGGAAGATCTTCTAATCAGCACACGTGGGATTGAATGTTTGCTGCAGAATTTAAATGTTTCCAAAGCCGGCGGACCTGATGGCCTTTCGAACAGCATGGTTAAAACTTTGTGCACAGTCGCTTGCGCCTTTCTTAAAAATTATTTATAATAGTCGTTGCATGATTCTTGTATTCCAGAGGATTGGAAAAACGCAGGGGTCGTTCCAATCCACCAAATAGGGCCCTCGTTGACATTGTTTCAAATTATAGAGGAGTATCTCTAACTTGCGTTGTCTGTAAAATTCTGGAACATGTCTTATATACTAGTATTGTTGAATACATGAATGCAAACTCGTTATTCAATGTTAAACAGCATGGTTTTAGAAAAGGTTTGTCATGTGTAACTCAACTAACTGAATTTGTGTACGATCTTGCTGGGCATTGGGTGAAAGATTTTCCGTTGATTGTGTATTCTTGGACTTCAGAAAAGCTTTTGATACTGTTCCTCATTCCCTCTTAATTAAAAAATTAATAAGCTACAACATTACCCACAGGTAATCTCTTGGATTCAGGAATATTTAAGGCTGCGAATACAGCTCGTAATAGTTATTGGGATGAAGTCTTCTCCGGCGGAAGTTACATCCAGTGTACCTCAAGGGTCCGTATTAGGTCCTCTGCTATTTTGATTTTTATTAATGATATTACTGATGGTGTTTTTTCAAATATGAGACTGTTTGCGGACGACTGTGTCTTGTACAGGACTATTTACCGCACGGAGGATTCTGGTGTCTTGCAGCAAGATCTAGAACGAAATAACTTGTGGTGTAAAAAATGGAGAATGCAGTTAAACTTGACAAAATGTGCTCATATGACATTTACCAGAAAAAAAAATCACACAGATTACTTCATATAGCATAAACAATACTGTATTAACACAGGTTTTGGAATATAAATACTTAGGTGTTTTTTTACGCCTGACCTCACTTGGAATCGTCATGTGGATCACGTTGCAGCTCAAGCCTGCAGAGCTTTGGGATTTCTTCGCCGGAAATGCTAAAACTTTTCCTCAAGTTTCAAAGGACGTATGTATAAATCAATTCGTCAGATCTGTTATGGAGTATGCCTGCACGGTTTGAGACCCATGGACTGTTAAAAACATCTCTAAACTAGAGCGAGTTCAAAACCAAGCAGCTCGTTTTGTTTCCGGAAATTACACGATGGATTTCAGTGCAACACAAACGAAGGATGCATTGGGAGGGGAACTTCTAGAATGCCGCCGTAGAAGACTTCGCTTAAAATTTTTTCATTCAATCTACCATTCCAGCACCGGACTACGACGTGACCTGTACATGCTGGAACCGCATTACAAATCAAGCGCGTAGATCACGAGTTTAAGGTCCGTGAATTCTCTTGTAAAACTGATGTGTTTAAGAGATCTTTCTTTCCTCAGACCGTTAGTGATTGGAACCGCCTACCTCGCCATGTTATCAGTGTACGTAACAATGATGCCTTCTTTACTATGTTGTAGTAGCGTTGTAAAATTACTGCCTAGCTTGCCATCTTGTCAGTTGTATATACAATGATGCCTTCTTTATATATGTGGTAGTAGCGTTGTACAATTACATGTGCATGTACGTGAGCGCGATTTGCGTGGTCTTCTTCTTGACTTTGATGTTGCCTTACCTATATTTTTCTGATCTAAGTTGTACTACCCCCCCCCCCACTGTAATGCCTCAGGCGCTGTGGGTACTGTGTAAATAAATAAATAATGAACTTCCCTAGACGTTGCGATGTAAAAGAGATGTACTTTTGATACATTCACGTAAGTACTCTTTCACGTCACCTGAGAAAAATGCACCTGCAGTGCTCTCCAGGGCAATATCTTAAATACATGTAAGGAAATTCTACTTCTGGTGTAATGTGAATAGATTTTGGGGAGTTGTTCATTTGTATGGGTAAGAGGTTCACAGCGCTTCCCTCTCTAGCATGGTCTTCAGTCTACTTCTGGCAAATAAGCTGGTGCTTGCTTGTCAGGACTGGAGGTTTTTAAACAAAAGTAAAATTATAAAATATTTCTGCCACGTTTTGCAGTTTGATGAACCATACCTATGCCTTAGCCATAAAATGGGTTGTAATAAAGGGCTGCAAGCTAAGCTACACCAGCTCAGTATCTGAATTTATAATAATCTCAAAGCACTGGCAATTAAAGGTCTATACAGTTTTTAAAATGCACAGACTGTCAACGAAGTCAACTTTTGTGTAGCATTCACTGGCCACTTATATACCGTTACGAATGTAAGACTAATTCTTCTGTGTCGCGCTTTTGCGCAAGTACAATTCTTGGGAGTTGCTGCCTTGCTTTTCCAAACCTTGCCCCAGCTGTGTTTGCAAACACACTCTTTGTGATAAAAAACACAAATGAAATGTCGCTGTTGTAACTACAGTATTTTAGCATAGCAGAATTGAGTATATAAGGGCCCCCTTAAGCACAAGTTGAGGCAGGTTAGAAGCATCTATAATTTTATATAACCTCATTCTCATAAGTGCTTCACCTGCGAAGAGTTTTAATAATTCCTGCTGTGCGTTGTCCAGAACTTCGAGCAATTTAGTGCACCTTTGCAGTCCCTAATGCAGTATGCTTGGACAAACAAAGTTACACGTCTAATTCTGGGATACAGAAGCTTTGCAAGAAGTATTAGTTGAAGGTGGGGCTCCCTGGGGGTATGGGAAAAAGATTGTTTCTGCCTACACTGCTAGATGGCCTTCCAAATAGGTGTGTGCTACAGTTTAGCTTAATCACTTTTGCAGCTTCACTGGTATCAGCTTGTAATGGCTTGTTCTCTCTGCATGTTATTGCAGAAACATAAATGTACTATGTTGCTTGAAAATCCTGCACCCATGGTGCGCAAAATAGGTCTCAGTGGCGAAATGATAAAAAAGGGAGTTAATAAATGCTCGACTTAAAATCACAGTTCTCAAGACACTACAACTAAACTGCTTTAGTTCAAAAGAAAACTGTAAATTTTGAGCTTCTTGTGACTTGCACCAGGGTCTTCTGGAATGTGAGATGGACACCAAACCTGTGAACCACTATACCTCGATAATTTTTAACCAACGAACTTATATGTACCAAAGTGGTCCTGGCCTTCAACTAAGAAACATTTTTCTCACATGCACGCAGTAATACTAGAGGAACTTCAGAGCACAGTAATTCTACAAGTAGGAGTTACATCAGTAGCAAAGCACACTCCCACTAATTGAGAATGTGTAAAAACAACAAGATTGAATGTCCAAACAACTGAAAGAGAGAGAAATTGTCGCAGAGGGAAGATGGGGATGATGGCAATGAAAGGACACAAGCGCACCATTGGACATGTGTCAGCGTAGTAGGCTGCATGTTATTATTTTGCGCAAAATTTTCATTTCGCCTGCTATGCGACACTTGTTTTACAAATCAATCAGTATGGTGTATACAAAGATGCACTCTGCATCATCTACAGCAACCGCAGCTGCGAAAGAATGGAAGCACACACAGTAGTGCCAGATCAGTTTCATAATTCGGCCCTAAAGCTTTTGCCATCACTACGCCACAAGAGGAGGTAGGTCTCCGGGAATTTTTTGTTTTTATCACATGAATGAACTTTTTTGTATCAGCTATTTCAAATACCTGCGTTTTCGCTTATGCAATGGGACTTTCTATTTGCACGGTTGTATAACCTAACATAAGCTGAGTTTTTGCTTTACGCACCAAGCTGGTACCTTGTGCAATGTTACCTGAACGTGCAGTTCGCCTGCCACTACAGAGGCCATGGTCTTTGTGTTTTGACTTTGCAGATGTCTCAGTTGTACAAGCTCCAGCTGAGAAAACAGCGCCTTTGCCTGGACCGAGCTCAAGGCGTGATTGCTTCACAGTGCCTGTGTCCCAGGCAACTGCTTCAATAACAGTGGCCCCCTCCCCCCCCTGGATAAGCCATGGATTCACCGAGCAGAAGCAGCAGTGGTGGCCATTGCTGTGCCCTTTTCCGCTCATGGTGCTCATCCGAGTGCGAACCGCACTGGGGCCATTGAGCGGGGTGCTTCATGCAGAGGCGCAGGCCCGCATTCGGGGAATTGTGAAGGACCAGCAGCGACGACAGGAGCTGCATGACCTGGAAATGACGAGACCTCAAGCGACAAATGCGTCACGAACAGTGGAAGTAGACGATTGAGTGGAAGTAGACAATTTTCTTTATGTGAAAATCAAGCAGAGACAGATGGCAGCACTAGTCAGTTGGATCTCTAATTAAACCCTCTCTTGTTTCAGTTGATCCTTCATATAACTTTTTGTATTCACTTTTCACAGCACTGTACAGCTGCCACAATGTTTTCCTGCGTTACATTCAATAGACAGAGGCCCGGCTGGCTATTACATTCTTTTCAGTGTACCATGTGTGGCGTAATTTGTGCTTGTTGTGTAGTACACTACGTTTTTTATTACGTTTTAGTGTCAAACTTCATTTATATTTCTTGTCGCCGTTACCTGTTCCACATAAGTTGCTTCATATAGTTGTACTGCCGTAGTGCTGTCGCAATGGTTCATTACACTGACGCGTGCCTGGACGCCTGTCAGAATTTTCAGTGCAAGTGCGAGTTTCACTTCTTGTCCTTTTATTTAGGTTATCAATTCTTCTTTACTTCTTTTAACCGTTGCATTAACCAATGCTCTTCTTTATCACTTTCTTCTGCTACACTTCGCTCTTTTTGCTTGTACAAAGTTCTCTGCTAGATC
Organism: Haemaphysalis longicornis; assembly: GCA_013339765.2. Classification (NCBI taxonomy): domain Eukaryota; kingdom Metazoa; phylum Arthropoda; class Arachnida; order Ixodida; family Ixodidae; genus Haemaphysalis; species Haemaphysalis longicornis. Next base: position 19,706 of record JABSTR010001260.1, read on the forward strand.
TGTGGTTGCTACATTTGACAATGCATTTTCTTTGCAGTTGTGAACTGTAGGCGTAGTGAACAGTTTGAGGCGTAGTTGCCTGGCTGCTGCTAAAGGACAGTCGGTGGCTCAGGGTCCTTCCGCATAATGGCAAGGTGTGCAGAGCTGCGCCAAGCGGTCATCACTGTCACGGATGTTTCTTTCTGAGTTGTATTCCCATGTTTAGGCACGGAAATCGGCGTTTCCACACTCCAAACGCCTCTCGATGCTGTTGCGGGTCCGGATGTGGGAGGGCCTGATATTTGCGACCCACGCACGTCTGATAAGCTTTTATTTTGCAAAATTTAACCGACAGTAGTGGACGTCGTGTTCGACTAAATGCTGTCTTGATATTTTATGGCACCAAGCATAAAAACCGTGAGATTACTTGTTTGTTACAGTACATGCTGGAATGGTAAATTTGGTCAGTGAAGTTCCTGGAATGAATGCCTGGTTCAGGTGCGTCATGTGTGTTATGAGGAAGTTTCGTGCAAGCAGGTTGCTCCAAAAGCAATTATTGGGTGGATATACAGTCAAACCCGGCTATAACGAACCCGGATAGAGCGAATTATGCTATATATCGAACAAAAATAATTCAGTTACGAAAATACGATGGGAAACATATTCCTTATAACGAAGTTCACATCCGATATATCGAAACTTGCGGCGCCTAGAATGTCCGCCGAAATGCATGGTCTCGGAGCGGCGATTGAGATGTGGATTGGCCGCGACCACGGAGCAAGAGCCGCGACTGAGACATTGCGCCGCGCACGGAGCGATGTGACGCCCGACACTTTCCGTAACTGTTTCCGACGCGCGGGACTCACGACGGAACCCGCCCAGTCAGCGAGTCCGGACCAAGACAGCAGCATCGGTGAACTGTGGGAAGAGCTTGGTACGTTCCCGATGATGTCGCGAGTGAAAGCCGTCCGACGCTTATAATGAAGGCTCTTCGGCAGTCGATGTGCTCCGCCAATGCTTCATCGATGTTCGAGGACGCGGTCTCGAACTGGTGCAAACAATGTTTCGTGTAGAGAATGCTATGCTAGTTGAAGCCGCCAAAACGAAAGTGAAAACAAAAGTCACCGCTTTTCTTTTTTTTTTTGCAAAGTAGGCAGTTAATGCGGAAAGTAGCTTTATTACTTGCAATAAATAGATATTTTGGCTATGGTAATGGCTACTTACTGTGTTCGTTTCTGCATGCGGGGATGCCAAAGTTGGGGAGAGGGGAGGGCGGGGGGCTCCCGCGGATTGTGAACTCGTAACAATGAGCTCCTTATAGGCGGGTTCGGCTATATCGAACTATTGGATATATCGAACTAATCGCGGTGCATATTGCAGTTCGCTATAATCGGGTTGACTGTAATTACTAGTATAAAACAGCAATGGGAAAGCTCACAAATAAAAAGATAATTCCTTGTTAGTTTGTCACTGGGAGTTTTGCAACGTTATGGGAATCGTCTTGGAAGTACAGCTAGCTAACTAATAATCGATTTATAAAAGCGCATACGTAAGTGGGGAGGTTGACGTAACGATGCGTTTCCTTACACCGTATCTTGATACACGCACCTGGCTTCTGGTGTTAGCCGGGCCTGCGTTGGCAAAATGTTACCGCAGGAATGGCATGCAAGCATAGGCTGCGTCACTAAGGAGCACCCCAGGCAGCTGCTTGGTCTCAAACAGCACACGTGCGCGGCTGTTTTCGAAAATTCGGCCGTCGTGCATGGACCCAGGCCAGCTGGCAACCAAGTAAAAAAACTGCAGCTTGGGCTCAGTGATATCCGGAAAAAAGTTGAGAATTGAAGTTTACTCTTCCTTCATTCCGGCCCAATTATTCAGTTGAAAATATAACGCGTAGATTCACTATCTTCTTCTGGCATGTATTCCATATTTGTTCAATATTATTCCACAGGGGTACCACACAAGTATCCTGATTCCCTCCCTGTTTATGGAAAAAGTGCTAAAGCAATTTGAATTATTCCACAAGCATTCATGCCACCCCTGAAAATCTAGGAGTGCTGGGCACAGGGATTATATCTGTCCACAATATACAATGACATGGCAATATGCCACTGAGTAAAAATAACAAAAGCCTTGTAGACGACATAAAAATCGAAAAAGACCACGCTTTGTACCGGACTTTCTCCAGCGGGCAGTGATTTTGTTCGCAAGCAGTACCGTGAAAATTGCTACACTGATTTGCGATTCCGAACGCAGCCAATGAGCTGCAAGGGAGTGGCGTGCCCAGAATGTATTGTGTCTGTCTTTACTGCATCGAGCACTATTCAGGCAATAAATTACCTCATGTCTCCTCAGGGATAGCATTCAAGACCACATGGCTTTAATTTTTATTTCAAAAGGAGTTTATAAGGCGGAACGCCACTCGAAACAAAAAGTGAAAGAAATAAAAAAAACGGAAACAATTTTTTCTGCCTCCTGTTTTGAACTTGTTAAATTTGTGCAGGGACGCTATAAAGATCGGAACCGCACAAAAGTTCTGTTACATCGACACATGCACATCCGTGTTACTTTTTCATGAACGCGCCAGCCCGAACATGCCCCCTTACCCTGCTCTCGTTTTCTCCTGTTACCGCATGTGCGAGCCCATTGAACAGCGTGCCTGAAAAGGCGAACCCGTTTATTAACTGGCGGGCTAGCTTGTGGGTGGCTTTAAAGACTTAAACGGTCTCCAGTTTGTAAACGGCCTTACCATGTGGTAGAAAAGTCAGATAGGCTGCGCTTCAATGAGCGACATCCAACACTACGGCGACTTCTGCAACACGTTACTGCATTTGGGACAGATGTTTATAGTTTACAGGTTCTTTTAACTTTCTTGTCCGGCCTGATAGTGTCTTCCTTATCATTGCTTATTCGATATGTCTAGAAGTTTGAAACTAAAGCCTGCGTACAACACGCGTGGTAACAGTATTTATGGTAGTTATGGAATTACAATTGGTACTAGTGCCAGTCGCAGTAACAATAACAATAATAATCGTTCATATACTTTTATTATATTAAGGCTATATACTTTTGCTTTCTGCGAAAACCCATGAGGGCACATGCTCTAACGGTTGAGAAGACCGCTGATTTTCGTGTTTAAACGTTAAAAGTGATGTGTAGGACTCGACGTCGGCGTGGCGGGCTACGCTGTCCCGCACGTAAGCTGGCAGGGGCACGCAATGAAATGACTCAGCACAATGCAACCTCATCGATACGCCTATGGTGAACGCGCAGCAATGATGACTAGCACAAATGTTCATATGCTGCGCGAGAAGAAAGATAGCTTCAGAAAGCTTTTGAAGATGGCGCCGTGCTTGACGCTGAAGCAACGCGAAGCCATCGTGCACATGGGGCATGTAGAAAAGAAGGACGAAGCGGGCGTGAGCACGCGCGAGGATCATCATCGGGAGTTGTTCGAGGACAGCGAATAAAGAAACACGTATTGCTCCGTCTAGGGCTCTGGGCCGTGACTCGCGGTAGCTTCCGCGACATCTTTGATGGCGAAACCCGGGATGTCGCGGAAGCTACCGCGAGTCACGGCCCAGAGCCCTAGACGGAGCAATACGTGTTCTTTATTCGCTGTCCTCGAACAACTCCCGATGATGATCCTGGCGCGTGCTCACGCCCGCTTCGTCCTTCTTTTCTACATCCTCCCGCGGACCCAAGTCCTTTTTCCGCCTCGTATCATTTTGCCTCGTGGCAGCCGTGTACATGTGGGACATGTTCGGAGAAGGCTTTCCTTTCCAGGAGATTATGCGCGTTGAATTCCTTGGGGCTAATTCAGCTCTGTGCCTTGACATGCGGCGCACTGTACGCTCTTTCGGTGAAACCTGCCGGTGCACACAGATAAGCGGTGCGAAAAGAAAGAAGACCGCTTGCCAAAGTAGAGATCATCATCATGAGGAGAAAAGAAGAGGATTAAAGAGGTGTTCTCAGCAGAGCCATGGCGCGGGTCTAGTTCCTCAATATTTTTGGTGCCGTGAAACCCGGGAGGAACGGCCTGGTGGACACGAGATGACGGCGCACAGTGACTTGAGGCACGCGAGGCCCGGGAAACCGTTTGATGTCCTGATCCCTTGGGCCTTTCTCTCGAACGGCGCCCCCATGGCTGGCTGCTCGACGCACCGCACCGACCACTGGGAACCCGGTAGTGTCCAGCAGCAGCACCGTATACAGAAGACCCTCCCTGTGGACCTTCAGCCTACTGAGCACAGGGAGGCCGTGCGTGAACTGAAAGAGCTGAGGGACACTCTCCGTGCGAAGATAACCAAACTCGTCAGAACAACAGACAACCTTGTGGAATCCCCAACACCGAGAATAAGTACGCTTAAAATCCTCCTCGAATCTCTTACCGAAGTGCTGGACGACATAAATAATCTTGACAGACAGGTACGGGATCTCCTAGATATCGAAGACTACGAAAAATTATTATGAAGAATCTGACAAATACTTTTATATGATTTTCCGCGCGAAGTGGCTGCTTAGTGACAAGATATCCAAGATGAGCTTAATCCCGAAAGAGATAACCACGCAGCATGTCGCGAAGAACAGTCTTCCACAGAGACCTTCGGCAACCACTCAAGTCGCACCCGTCCAACCATCATGGAGCTCGTTGATTACCTCTACAGCTGCCCGTGATAAGGTATCTGAGTGCGCAGACCTATTACTCATAACGAATACGGCAAGAACGGAAACCATCCCCCTGCCAGCAGACGACTTCAGCGCTTCCACGCATGCTACGCCGTGGTCACAGATAGACTTCGCTATGAGTGAAGAACTCTTGGCAGAACCTACAGAGTACGTGCACGATCATCAAAAGCCCGTTGTTTCGGCGCATCTGATCACAAACAGTGATGCCATAAACACCGACATGGACTGGCGCAAGAAGCGAAGACTTCGGGACAAGCCTAGGAAACAGAAAAGGAATGCCAAGCAAATGACGAGATGCAGAGTTGGTGGACATTCGCCTAAACTACGAACGGATTCCGCCAGGCAGAGTGCAACCAGTTTCTCCACATTTACAAGGTGGTCTCAGACACGGGAGGTTCTGTCGAGACAAGCTCGATCACGACCACGACGATGTGAGAGACCAGCTAGACGCGAGACAGCCCGAATTTTCTTCCCTGCAACACAACAAGGGCCGCTGTACCTTCATCGCATATACTACCGAAGACCATCATTAGAAAGCAGCATCGGACGTCAAAGCACCGATGGAAAATTAAGCTGCTGACGAACGGTGACCGAACAGCTGACGGATTCGAACCAAGCTACTGAACTCACTAGAATGTTTTGTTTCTGGCATGTTTATTCCTCAAGTCATTTTTTAGTAGATGCATCACTGTCGCGGGCGGGAGGATGTTGCGAAAAGAAGGAAGACCGCTTGCCAAAGTAGAGATCATCATCAGGAGGAGAAAAGAAGAGGATAAAGAGGTGTTCTCAGCAGAGCCATGGCGCGTGTCTAGTTCCGCAATAGGGCATACCATATCTCAGAGGGCCGATTTAGCGGCAACAGGGCGCCTTTTGCCCACAGTTATTGTATTCTACGAGCATTTCAGGAAGACGGCCGCTACAGGGTGCTGTGCGCAGTGAACAACAAAGCGCTACCACGCATTAGGAGGACCTCTTAGTCGTTGCCGCTTCTGTACATGACCCATTCCTCAGCGCGAGGGAAATTCGGGATTTTTCTTACTACAAGTGTCCGCGCAACCATTCGGCGTAGGCGAATAGCCGCGCAAAGACGCTTCTGGAAAGGTCGCACCAAGAGCAAACGCATGGAGTTCCCTTTAATTGTCGAGGATTGGACGGCCAGAGGATTTGGCGGTGCGTAATCTTCCGGCGACGAAGCAAGCTTCTGCAGATGCGTAGACCAGCAAGCACGAGTGTGGCGCCCAGACAGAAGTCGGTGGGTGAAACTTTCATGGCGTGTTATATTCAATATTGCATGAAGTCAAAATTGGGGGAAAAAAACAAGCAGAGTGAAATATTCATGGTAGTACCGGAGCACCGCAGACAAGTGTAGCTCACTTTGCGAAAGACAAGATATTCACGCATCTTCCCAGGAATGCCGAACTTTAAAGAGCATATTTTATACTATCTAATACTCGCGCTATTTATTTGCTTGCAACGCACTTATTACTGCTGTCATGGCAAGATACTTCCATGCCAGAAGGGTGACAAGTATACTTAACCGTTGCCTTGACAGTCGGCGTTAAAATTTTAATCTGTATACCACTACAATTACGCAATAGCTTTACTGGTGACACTGCTCAATGGTGGGCTACTGACCCACTGGGAATCGGTGGGTGGGTAAGTGGTGAGGGGAAGTGGTGCGTAGAAAGCTGCAGAATGGAATGGAACGGAAGGACACGTAGAAGTGAGAACAGGTAAAAGGAAACGATAGTCTGAAAATAAGCAATGGGAAGGTTGGGGAGGGAAGAACTAGGAATGAATCCGGGAAGCGATTGGAGTAACTCTAATATGAGGACGAGGAGAGACCAGTAGCATTGAAGAAGGGGTTAGAGGGTGGGCAGGGTGTGAGGGAGAGCAAGTGTGACAGAGAAGTGGGAAGAGGAGGAATAATTGGTTGAGAAAAAAAAGGATGAGGGGAAGGAATCGGGTGAAACGAGTGTAGCGAATGGGACGCGGTCAGGGAAGAGAGACGGAAATTGTACGGTGGAAGTAGCCAATTGGAAATGCGAAAGTGGGAAGCGGGATTATAAGGGGGCTGGAAATGGAAAAAGAAGTACAGCAGGGGAGAAAACAGGATGCCGAAGACATTAGGAGAAATGGCGGGGAGAGGAACATAGATATGGTAATAGGAAAGTTGAAACTCGCACAAGGGTTGGGGAAAAGGGGAGAATCCAGAATTAAGGGGAGAGTGGGTAGAGAGGGAAGCTAGAACGCGGAGGGGAGGGTTTTGTAGGCGTTATGGGGGCATTCTGGAGTGGTTTTAGGAGGAGAAAGGTGGGGAGCAATACCTGTTTAACCTTCCCTCCGTGCCTTTACAATTGAAGGCTGCAACATTCTGATTACAGGCAAGTTCTTCCATGCAATCATTACTTCTATTACGCTTACCACGCAGGCATGAGCCAAAGTACATCTACAATGTGCGCTCCAGCGACCGCAAATCTGTAACGGTTTGGGGAGCACTGAGCTACGAGGGCCTAGGTCCACTACACAGTTACCGGTCCGATGACTGCAAAGGGGTACGCGGACGTCATACAGACTGTCCTGCTGCCATACGTCCTGGACGGACAGTTCCCAGACGACCTTTAGCATTTTCAGGAAGACGGCGCATCCGTGTACACTGCCAGGGTTATTCAGGAACTGTTCGAGAGCCTCGGCATGCCAACTTTGGACTCGCCTGCCCGGAGCCCTGACCTGAACATCATTGAAAATGTGTGGGGACGTATGAAGAAGAACGTTTTAAAGGAACCAGGCCTGACAGCTTCCAGCCCTGACTAGTTGTGGCAGGCTGTGCAACGCGAATGGAACCGCCTGTGGGATGACCCAATGGTCGTCGAGCCACTGTACAACTCCCTTGCCCGGCGAATCCAGAGCTTGAAGGAGGCTGGAGGGGGTGGGACACGTTATTAGCTTCTCCGTCGTCTTCAACCTCCCCCCCCCCCTGTGCAGTGCTACCCAGTTCCGCAAACACCGTTCCACCCGGTGTCGTGGTTTATGACTGGTGCTTGGGCGCCCCTTTCTGTGCGACAGGACTGCCAACGAGATTAGTTCAAGTGGTGTGTGTTTTGCCACACCGTTCTAGTTTCGGGTTTGATTTTTCCTTATACCTCACGTATCCATGAGAGGGCTGACAGCGCGATTACACCTAGTTGTGGGTCAAGAACATTGAAATAAGACTTCCTCTCCAAGCGATTGATTGATTGGTGGTTAGGCCTAACGCACCGACGCTACACAGCCGATGAGGCACGCTGCAGTGGAGGGCTCTGTGGAATAATTCTTACCACCAGTGGATCTTTGCCATGCGTCGAAATCTCGACCACAAAGCCGTTTTCGCTTTTAGCGTCCATCAGAACAGCGGCCGCCACAGCCGAGAATCGAACCCGTGTCCTTGTGCTCAGCGGCACAACGCCATAGCCAGTAAGCCACCGTGGCGGGTCCCTCCCAGAATGTGCAAAGGCGGTTGTAGTCTTGAGGTTGACCACATGCTTCCACCTAAGCTTGCGTAATTGGTGGGCCCAGCCTGTTGTTGGTTCCGGCTTACAAAGTGCACGCGGTTGCTACCTGTCCCCCACCCCTACAAAATCTATAGGCTACCCAACATATCCAAAGGCGACAGCCTTAGGGTTTAATATCCGAAGGGATACGCCGGTGTTGTTTGCGCTGGTATGATGTATAAGGGGTTACGCCGTGGGGTGTGTCCTCCATCCTGGCATTTTTCACGCCACTTATTTGGGTAGCGCCGTACGACCGCAGTTGTTTTGCAGCTGATGATTTATACGGCTCATCGGCATCGTAGTGCCCCTGGTTCTCGGTTCCCGCCGTCGCCGCTGTTGTATTTTCGTTTCGCTCGCGGTGGGCAAGTGACGTCTCTTGGCGCTGGTACAGCCCGTTAGCTTAGCTCCCTTTGCAGCGGGTGGCCACTCACTCGCCTCTTCGGGGCCGCAATGCTGCGGGCCACTAAGTATCCCAGCTGGGGTTCGTGTAGACGGTTCTGAGTCCTTCCCCGTACACACCACAGTAACTAAATGTAAGCACAGGTGGCGTGCAGGAGGTAGCACCCTTAAGGTGATGCAAAGCATTGGTGTCCCCTACAGTGGCGCGTTAACTACTTCAAATCTGCATGGACGGCCGGGTGAAGTTTTCTGGCAACGAATCATCCCTGTCCTTCTTGCCCATCACCGTCTTTTCCACCCCCTCTTTATTACGTCGGTTTAGGGAACTGGGAAAATGCACTGCTTAGGTGACGTGCAAAGCCCGTATCTCCAAATGGCGTATATTCCTGCTTGTGTATACATGCTGAAATTACTTCTGTGGGCCGCCGTGAATGTCCTTATGAGACGTTTTAAACTCGATGGCCACAGCCCATTTAGTATTTCCAGCATTGACCATGGCACTGTTGTTGGTCAGTCGGTGCGTGCTCGTCTCGCCTTCCAGTAGCACTTTATTCGCATCAATGTGGTTTTTAAAAAATACCAGGCGTGGAAAACCACTTTCCCGGCGACAACATTAAAAAAGGGAAGCTTTTGGTGTCTCACGTCAACAACGTCGAGCAGCTTCTCGACCATGGCAGTGTCCTGGTGAAAGCAAAGTGCACTTCGCAAGTGAACGACGCTGTCGTGTCCGACATTGAACTTGAGGTGAGTATCAAAATTTTGCCCAGTACTCCCAGAAATCGCCAACGACAGCCTAAACGGTCCCCTGTGTGTATAACCTCTTCTGTGAAAGCAGGGTACGCATCGTTTTGACAGCTAAGACCAGTTTAAAATCTTTGTATAGAGTTTGTTGATCTTGCGGCTTTGTTGACCAGTTTTATATATATAGGAATGCCTCGTGCGGACAGAAATACACGTGCGCCTGAACTCATTTCCGACTATACCCTCATGGCAAACTGCGCGAATGCGGATCGAGTCGCTATGCAGACTAAACTGCCTTCGTCAGCTGTAATGAGCCCAGTTCGCCCATGTCACATACATGTTTGTGCTTCATTAGCCCTTCTCAATATCGGGAAAATGTCATGGGCGTCTCAAGACCGTGAAGTCTGTATCCGTATGAAACGCAATGCATCAGACCATCACCAAATTGATGAGACACATGACTACTGGCTACCTAGCTTTTTAGAGGGAACAAACATGTCGAAAGAAGTGTACCTGCGACAACAATGCCACGGTTTGTTTTGCAGTTGGGGCCGTCGGGTCAAGAAGGCCGGCGTGACCTCTCCATTACGACAGGGAAATGTAGTTGCAGAGGTGGCGTGAAGGCACAGTACAAATACGCAGCAGGTGTATGCGAATGCCCCAACGCCTCCGACGACGAGTCGCGCACAAGCAGACCACAGGAGTGTGAGACGTCGAGCTCCAAGCGTCACAGACACGTGCCCAATGCTTTATCAGATCTCTTCAAACGTGAGTCTAGGCCACTGGTCACCTCAAAATGATTGAATTCCTCATGTAGGAGCATGACTAAGGTACAGCTTGACTTGAGGTGCGAATACACGAAATAGCTGTCCCTCTATACAATGTGTCATGCCAGTGTAAACAACATTTGTAATGGCCAGCCTTTGCACGGACCTAAGCGGCATCATCATCATCGTGCACATTTCTTTTGCAGCAAGTACGTTTATATTGCAAATGCAAGCCTTATACCTTCCTTGCACATACCTTGAGGGACCACTATCCAGGTACTTGCCAGAATTGTATACTGATAATCAAGACAGCTACCCCATCATGCACACTGAACTGGAGAAGTACATTAACTGATTATGACGTGTGAAAGGGGCGTCCAGATTGCTTTCTGACGCAAATAACTAAGCACTTGCATGTCGCACCTGCGCGTAATTGACGGCCTCAGCCTGCATGCCACATAAAAATTCTCAAGTGAACATATTGCTGTCTCATTGGTCTGCACTATTTTTTGACCTTACGTGCGTGCACAGACCAAAAAATTATTCTTGCAGTTTTTTAGGCTGTTTCTTCAAGACGTGCTTGTCAAAAGCCAAATAGGACACCTGCATACAATGGACACCTGCATACAATGCTTGAGGAGCTTCAATCAGAAAGCACGCTCGTGGGGCTAGACATAAATATGAATAAATGTAAAAAGGAAGTCGTAAAGGTTCTCAAATGCATGAAAGTAACGAAAACTGCAGGTGCGGATGGCATAACTGGATATTTTTGACGCAGGGAGGAGATATTGTACAGGAAAAGCTTGATGTACTACTTTCATAACGCTTGAAGGCGCAATGAGAACTAGGTATGCCAAAGGCACCCTCTCCAGCTTAAGAAATGAAACGCTAGAAGTAAAACAATATAACTACCTGGGACAGATGGTTAGTGCTGACCCGAACTACGAGAGCGAATCCCGGCGTAGAATAGGTATGGGTTGGGGAGCACTCGGCAAGCTCGGCCAAAGAATGAAATGTAAGGAACATTTTTCACGCAAAAGAAAAATGCACAACCAGTGCGTGCTGCCAGTGACGGTATACAGAGCAGATACCTGGTGCCTTCTGCTGATGTATAGTCTCAAATGTTAGGTTCGGTAACAAGGAAAAATACCTTTTATTACTAATAAAATAAAGCAAAGCTGAACCAGGGGCCGTGTTTCACTTCTTGCAGGGGCCACTCAGACTCGCTAACTAATAGTTGAAGATATGGTTATTTTACCTTAAAGATAACTTCTCTTAGCACATCTGGCTTTTACTTGAGGACACACGGTAACCTATTTATTGAGAAATATACAAATGAAGTTGGCTGTTCTCTTTATTTTCTAGTGACGTGAAAGGTTCAGGACGTGATAGCTTGCTGACAGTTTGCCTATAAAGTGGCTGTTAAGGGCATTGCACTAGCATAATGCACTCTGCGCTGCTTGTGCCGCTTCATGTCTGCTTCTCTTCAATCTATGGCAAAAGAACTGAAGGAAAAAAATGAATCAATTGGAATTCGAACTTGCAGCCTCAAGAACATCAGTAATGCAAACAGCAACGGTTCATGGCAGTAACTGTGTGTGGTGTCAAGAAAAGAAGGCACAAACGTCAGTGTTCATGTTTTTTCTGTTCAGTGGAGCACTATTCCCAATGCGTTAGATGCCCAAGTAATTTTAGGATGTTTCTGCAACAAGCTGCTGAAGACCACATTCAAAATGGCTAATCACCACACAAGGGACTTTTCGAACAGCAAAGCAGTATAACATTCCTAAATGACACTGCTAGCGACGTAACAAAATTTGTTATCACTGGTTATCCTGCTTTTGTGTACCCCTTGTGTAAAAAAATTGGTTGATTTCGTTTTCAGTTTTGTACATGCCACTTTCATGAACATGTGTATAATCTAAATCCTATTTTAGACTACCCTGCCTTGACATGACAACCAACATTTCTGCAGCCTTGCATTCCTGATATTGTTTGGTTATTGCGTCGCACTTGTACATAAAATTCTCTGAAGAAGTGGGTGCGTCGCGCGCACATTTCTATACGACGCATTTTTTGTACGGTTTGTGCAGAAGAAAACATTGCCGAGTCAGAATTTCTATTTTAATTCACAGCAACAGGATGTGTATGTGCCCGAACATATCTATCATATTCGCGTATGTTTAGCTAATACAAAAATGTCTAAATAATACATGACATCGCTGCTTCTGTCAGATGCACCCACATTGTAGTGCCGACACAACCAAAAAAATTGAATATAGCCTACCGATGGTTGGTGGCAGCTGGAGATACCAAAATTTTCCATCAAAGCACAGTGCATCAGTGGGGCAGATCTCATCTTATTGCATGTTCGTATAACGAAAGTGGAGGTTACAAATGAAAGGACGGCGTATCAGTACTGCAGCAGGGTCAGCCAATCCTGTTGTAAACCAGTTTGAAGTGCCGTGTGCACCTACAAGCTTTGTCGAGTTATGAACAGTGTGTCACATCTTAGGCTCACCACAAAGAACCGTAAAACGATTAGAGTAACCCCAGCTATGTTCAACATATTTACTCCTAACTGTACAGAGATGCTTGTTTGGATGTTGCACTAGGTCTTTCATCACAATCATGAAATGTGTTGTTGCTTTAATTGCTGGTTAGACCTCCTCGTAGAAGCAGTGTACTGCTTCCTCATCATAGCTGTTTGTTGGCGCATAGGCCTGTACTATCTTTAACCTGTATCACTTGTTTAGCTTGATTGCACCAGCTGCTGCTCTCTCGCTTATTCTGAGCAACTTCTCTCATTTCCGGCTATTTCTCTGTGGATAAAAAATCTTATCTCGTGTTCTTTCTTATTTTAGGGCCACTGTTGCAAAGAAAATGCCAGCTAGTTAGCTCCATGAAGCCTTTTGTGATCCTTTTAACTTCGCTTAACCATAAATTATCTCACTTAATGTGGAGAGCTCCTAGAAGTACAGTTATGCTTCCCTCGCTACACAGGGTGCGTATGTTGGACGTTGCCACGGTCAAGTTCCAAAGGCGGCCTGGCCAGTCTTTAAAGCAAAGGACCTATAAGAAGCAAATGGTGGAAAGGCCAGAGGAAACTTTGGAATAGACAATTGCAACAGCATGGAGAGGCACTGGGGGGATTCAGCAGAGGCAGATAACGTGAAGTTGACGAACATACTCTTCTACAAACGAAACAATAATATATGCACATGGACAAGCCCAAATGGCACAAAAACGAAATTGACTTCATTTTAAGTGGACAACCGAGGTATTGTGCGAGACGAAGAGGAGATGAGTAAGATTCGGAGCAGCGGGCACAGGAGGGTTAGAGGCAAGCTAAGGCTTAATCTCAAACGAGAAAAAAGAAAACCCATGAAATCACCGCATGCAGTCCGTCAGAGCTAGGTCGCAGGTGTTGAAAACTTTTCAAAACAAATTCGCGCTTCTAAATGAGCAGAACAAGGTTAGTGTGGGCAAACTAAATGACAACCTACCAGCGGCAATCACAGAATCTGCAGCAGCTGTGGGGGAAACAGCATGTAAGAAACAAGCTGGAAACTATCTAGGAAAACAGGCACTAATTGCGAAATGTAAGAACGTCAATAATGGCACATTAGGGGAGCTGACAAAGCTGATCAGCAGAACTAAAACAAACATTTGTGCACATAACATGGCAGTGATCGAAGGAATGGGACAAATAGGGGGAAGCTTTACAGCAAGGTAACATAACTCATAGTTTGCACGAGGTAATAAAGGTAGCAGAATGATTCTACATCAGTCTGTATGCCAGCGACTTTAGACCAGGGGAAACTAATGCGTGTACTAGGTGAACTTGCGATGTCCCACTTGTAATTAAAAACAAAGTTGGAAAGGTTCTCAAAGGCATGTAAGTAACGAAAACTGCAGGTGCCAATGGCATAACTGCATATTTGAAGGAGGGAGAAAATATTGTACTGGAAAAGCTTGATGTACTATTTTCAGAATGCTTGAAGGCGCAAGACTTGCACAAAGCCTGGAAGAATGCCCAACAATATTCTGATGCATAAGAAAGAAGATACCAAGGACCTGAAGAATTACAGGCCCACCAGCCTGCTCTCACGTGTTTACAAGCTGCTTACCAAATTTACAGTTAGCCGCATAGGTTACAGACTTGATTCGCAACAATCCAATGAACTGGCTGTGTTATGGAAAGGGTACGCAACCATGGTCACATCCAGGGCATCAGTCAGATGACAGAAAAATCCGCAGAGTGTACTAAACTCCTTTACATGCCATTCATAGACTATAGGAAAACGTTATTCTGTACTCACTACGGCCGTTCAAGATGCATAAACAAATCAGGGAATACACGATGCCTACATCTGACTTCTAGACATATAATGCATACACAAGGGACCCTCCACAATCAAAGCAATCAATTCTCCAACCGAAAGGGAGTAAGGCAGAGAGATACCACCTCGCCAAAACTAGTCACGCCATGTCTGGAGGGGGTATTTAGGAATCTTGACTGGGACACCACAGGATTAAGGATCACGGTGATTAACTTGAGCCATTTGAGGTTTAAGGACGACCTAGCGTTCCTGAGTGAGACTACAGAACACTTGCTGACAATGGTTGAGGAACTAAAATCAGAAAGCACGGTCGTGGGGCTAGACATGAGTATGAATAAATCTGAAAAGGAAGTTGGAAACATTCTCAAAGGCACGAAAGTAACGAAAACTGCAGGCGCCGATGGCATAACTGGATATTTTGAAGGTGGGAGGAGATATTGTACTGGAAAAGTTTTATGTACTGCTTTTATAATTATTGAAGGCGCAATGAGAAATAAGTATGCAAAAGGCATCCTCTTCAGCTTACGAAATGAAACGCTAGTAGTAAAAAAAATATAACTACCTGGAACAGATGGTCAGTGCTGACACCTACCACGAGAGAGAATCCCGGTGCAGAACAGGTATGGGTTGGGGAGCACTCGGCAAGTTCTGCCAAATAATGAAAAGTAAGGAACATCTTTCACGCAAAAGAAAAATTCAACACCAGTGCGTGGTGCCAGTGACGGTATATACAGCAGATACCTGGTGCCTTAATAACAACTAGAAAGCAAACTTAGGTCGGCTCAACGGGCCATGGAACTAATAATGTTAGGAGTAACACCGAGGGACAGGAAACGAGCTTTCTGAATCAGAGAGCAAACTACAGTAGAAAATACCTTAGTTCAAATAAAGAAAAGGAAATGGATTTGGGCTGCCCATGCAGCGAGGCAAACCGGTAACCGGTGGACAAGTAGGGTAACACCGTAGATACCAAAATATCGGCCTAGAAAAAGGGGAAGGCAACTAACCCGATGAAGGGATGAGGCAACGAAATCGGGAGTAAACTGTGACTCAAGCAGTGCAGGGCAGGAACAGCGGGAGGGCAAAGTAAGAGAGAAGCCTACTTCCTGCAGTGGACCTGAGTAGGCTGATGATAACGATGATGCACTAGGTGACTACGTTGCAGCTCAGGTTTTTTTGGCAGCTGTGTTAGCTAATGTGTATTCTCCATTCGGTTGTTCATGAGGTGCCACTATTTATTTATTTAAAAACATCCACACTTGCGTATCGTTGCAAGGGGCATGGTGTAAAGCTGTGGACTCTAGCATGGCAAATCATTTTAGATTGCAATAGGCATGCAAAACTGGTAGTCTGAGAGGTCATTCTGTATGGGACGTAAAGCAGTTGCAAAATGGCTTAAATATTTGCCTTGAGTGTAACAAAAGATTGCTAACACGAGACAAACAGGTTAACCCATATCTTGCAAGCAAATTTCATATTTAGCAAGAACGGACGTATTGCGACACTTGTGTTTGCAAACGTACTTGACTGTCGATTTCTGTTTCCGAAACTGGCCCAGGAATGGTAGGAAAATTAAACTAATTCCTGGGCTTCAGGAGAGTTTCAAACCCTTGCGACTTACAGCTAACAAAGTAGAGTGCCAACTAGGATTCCTTGAAGAAACAGCAGGGGCGATTCATATTGCGGTACCAGGTTACAGGCAATCAGATACGGAAAGCCAGGTGCGAAAACTGCTATTGTCATTAGAAGTTTCAAGAAGTGCAGACGTCTATACCGCTTCATTTAGAAACTTTGTTTATAAAACTCTCGTTATAAAAACTCTCGTTTGTTTTAGAAACTCTCGTTTATAAAAAAAAACTTTCGTTTGCCTCATCAAGCAATATCAATTCTGAAAGCTACGTACTTTCTGATGTGAGAAAATTTAACCCGATCTCGCGCAGCCTGCCAAAATTACTTCCGAAAACTGTTACAGCACCAAGTTTGAAGCTTTGTTGGGCACCTCCCTATGTGAACTTTAGTGACTTGGTCCGCAGTCCAGGAAAGCATTGAATGCTTTCGTTCTTCGGCAGCACGCACGAAGTGAAATCACCGAAGAATCTGCAACTGCATGTTTTAGGAACCTTCAAACTAGTCTTATGCAAAGCATTACGTAGGGATTACTTGCAGAACGGTTTTTAGTTTTACGTACCCCCTAAACCAGGAATTGCTGAAATCTTTTTCCCGCTGGTTTGTGTATTTTTTGTCAAACCTGTTGTGCACGTTACGTTAGCAGCTTATTTTTGTTTTCTGTGTTATTGAATGTTACTACCACGGATGCAAGAGGCAAGAGCTTGTGGCTTCCAAGGAGTGACTCCTAAAAGAAAATGAAGAGGCACTGCGGGACCTGTGTGGCATCACTCTGCCAGTTTTTTGCCTACTTTTGAACCTCTTGCCTCATGTGCGGTTCAGGAGTATTGATGTGCGTGCGCGAGGATAATATTTGTTGTTGTTAGACAAAACTGCGTCTTGGCGTCTCTTTTAACGCTCTAGGCGTTATTTTTGGTGTGAATGCAAAATACTGCGTCCAACTCATTTAAGATGATGCTTGACGCCCTTTGTGTTTCCCTACAAGAGTGGATGTTTGGGCCCTCGTGGCAACTGATCAAGCATTCCCTGCCAGGCCCGTTCAAAGTTAATTACCCGAACTGCACATTTATAATCTGACTGCATAGAAATTCGGACAGAGATGCCTTCCAACTATGATCACCAGCATGCGTTGTATTCACACTACAAAGGAGGATACACAGTAGAACTTTCTTGTAAGTATCATACCCAAAGGCATAATTGCTTTCATTTCAAAGGTGTATGGGGGACGCAAGACTGATTCTTTTATAACACAAGACTCTGGATTCATAGACCTATCGAACCAGGGGATTTGGTTTTAAGTGACAAAGGGTTTCCTACTATAAAAAATCAATTAAATGACGCAGGTGCTGTGCTGCTTATGCCACCCTTTGATTTGTAACTCAACGCAAACTGCTATAAAAAAGCCGCCAGGCAAACACACTGACGTACCCCTAAGTCAAATAACCTCATTGTTATCGGAACACAGCGTCCAGAGTAGAGATGTATAAACAAACAAATTCGGTTAATCGAAGTTTTACTCACTTAACTCACCGCACAGCGGTTGTCCATGCCTGTCGCCGTTCCTTCCCGTACCACGTGCCCCGAAAGTGATAAACCTTGACATGCGGATCACGGCCCTTGGTGATTAATTGAGTGTTAAGGCAGCCAACCACAAAACATATAGACCGCTCCGTTGAGACGTCTGAACGGCTGCCATTGTGCCCCTGCCGCGAAAAGAAGTCTCGGCGAGCGAAGAGCGCGCTACCGCAAACAACGTGCCGCCAGCTGTGGGCGAGATGGCTCTCTTCGTCCACAAGCTTCCGTTTTCCGCCGCTACCGGAAAACACTGACGCTAGTGTGGGGCGGCAAACTCCAGGTCCCGGACCCATCCCGGACCTGACGTTCAGGAACGGTGGACGAGCCGTATTGCGCATGCAGCCGACTACACATCAAATAACAAAGAAGGCGACTTTTTTTGCCGGATGTGACGTCACGGTTTGACAAAGTTGGCTTCTGCAGTTTCGTTCGTTTTTACGCTGCGTATCTCGTCGTGGTGTTTGCGGTTGCAGCAGTGACAGCGGGCTTTCTGCATAGGGGTTTGGTTTGAGATTGTGATTAAGGCACTGCCGAAGAACTTCTGGGGAGTACCTACGGTGATGTGCAGCGTATGATTCCAACAGGCGCGTATGTGCGGCCGCCTAAAATGCCCGGAGTACGTTACGACGGTGACCACGGGTGTTCTGTATCAGTTCTGCCGCTCGGTTTGCGAGAGTGATGCGTGCGCTCCCGAGTGGCCCGGCAAACTTCTGTGCTGCGTATCAGAGCGCCGTGCTGAGGCCCTTTGGCATTTTATCGCCTACGTGCAGCGGCAAGAGGCAGCCACGCCGGTCACACGAGGACAGTGGGAGGGCGCATGACCACTTCCTTCGTAGCCAAGGCTAGCTACTGCAAACGATTCTACGCGCTAACTGATATTTCGTACCAATATGATGGAGTTAGCCTGTGCGACTTAAGGTGTAATTGTGTGTTCGGAGTAGTGAGGCAGGCAGGTAATGTTTACCATTGCGAAGGTGTAGCAATAATCTCTCTGCTTCGTAGCACATGAAGCCGGGCGGGAGGGAGGGCTCCGCACAAGACAAGGCGCACAGGTTCTTTCTCTGTGTTACCAGCTGCAGCAACGAAGCCTTAATTAGTACACATCCAGGCCTCAAGTAGTGAAATGAGAAAATGTTAACTAGTTGTGCTTAGTCCCGGTGCCAAGCATCTTTCTTTATGTGAGTCCTGTCAAGTTACCTTTTTTAAAATTGTTATCCCCTCTGGGGGCACGTTCAAGCTGGTACTATGCCATGCATTCAACGGATGCTGAACAGTTTCATCCAATATGTTCTTGATGTGTGCTGTCACACACTGCAGGACTATATTGTACTTCAGCTGGTCTTTTTAGCAACCGGAGCATTTCGAAAACCTTTGAGTCGAATGTCATTTGACTCAAATGACACCTTTGAGCTGCTAAACAACGTTTTCAAGGGCTTTTGGTTAAAATTCTATTTGAGTCAAAGGTGCACCACCAACCTCAAAGGTTCTCAAAGGCCTTTGAAACTGCAAAAACAGTTATTCACCAGTAAAAAATTGGTGTTTAACGATCTTCATAATTTTTTACTTGTTTTTGTTTTCTATTACTCGGAGTACGATTACAAGGCCACTCTGTACTCTCAAGACCTGCAATGCGAAAAAAAGAAAAAACAACTGGCTGTAAATGCATGCTTTGATGCGGGCTGGCAGGTTATTCCATTTGGTCGCTAATAAATTTTTTTCTATTTGAACACAAATTTTTTTCAAGGACGATATAATGCAGCAGTGCGGACACCAAAACACGGCTTGGCGAATGCGGAACTTTCAACTGCCTTTGAGAATTGTGTAGAACGGCGGACCCCTTTCTATTTCAAAGCCATTCGACTCAAATGTCCTTAAATGATCATGTAGCACAGGTATTATGAAGTTTCTTCTACTTGTGCATTGCCTTGAAGTCCATTTACTCTGGGTTTCGCATGATAAAGCTTCGTATGATTGAGGACTTGCTTGCAGCAATCTAAGGAACTAAGTTATTGCTTGTGAAACAGCACTAAAGTGCCACTGCAACTTAAAACAGAAATTAGTCAGGGATGAGGTTTCGCCTGTCAGTTTCTCTCTCCAGCAGTGATGACAATGCCAGCTGAGCGTTTTATGTTGATACAAGGACAACTTACCTTTATACGTGTATATTTAGAGGTGTGTGATCAGTAACTTTGCATCTGTGAATTGAATACGAATACTTATACTCGGCTTCAAATAGGATAAAATAATTATGAACACGAATAGTAAAAACTGGCTGCGAATTGAATATTTTCAAATCAGACTATCGTTGCTTTCGAGTGTATATAGCATATAAAACATGACTACATAAAAACAGCTTAGGCAGTCAAAACTACCATTATGTTACCGGAGAACGCCTCCCCTGAAACATCACCCACCGCTATTTACAGAAAAAACATTACAATTTACTAAACAACCCAAAAGATTGCCATCCCCCTAACATCGATAGCTTTAGCAGCAATCAGTGAACAAAATAAGCGTGAAACATCTATTCATGTCTTAATCCCGCCACTTATTTGTCCTTTCTGCGATTGACCCGAAAGTTTGCCCATCTCTATTTTTTTATATCTTTGCAGTTTTGGTTGGCGGTACAGCCACTTTTTGTAGTTTTTCGCTTCTGACCTGAAATTTAGCTCACCTTGTAGTTTTCACTTCATAGAACTGTACTTTGGGTGGGCGTTCTTTCGGAACTGTACGGTACGAGACACATCTGTGTTCTGGTACGAGTACTTGATATGCAAAAAAATTGATGTTACAGATAAAATAAAAAATAAAGATGTGGCAAAGCAGTGAATCAAGAATTTTGCATACATTGCCATGGAGAAATGCGGGTTCCCTAAAATTCTGTGAATACAGTAATTATATAAGGCACAGTTAATATGACTGGCAGCTTTCCCTCCAGTTATTGAAAGAAGGCTGGGCATGTTAGTTGCTGGTAAGACCTTACTAACAAGCCAACAATGGCGCCTGATTTCTCTCGTGCCATAATATTCACAAACACCTATTTTCAGGTAATGAATTTTACTCGAGCAGCATTGCACTTGAGCTATACAGCACAGTCAGCGAACACTTGTTTCTTACAAGGCTTCTATAACCGGCTTTTGGCACGGCTTTGGCGTAATGCGGAAAAACCATCTTGAAAGGTCCTGCCTTGCAGTGAAGATTGAATGTTTGCAAGTCTTGCGGGAGAGCAAACATGTTGCTTTATTATTTTAATTTCAAATATTTGAAGCAGTGCTGCAAATGAAATACCAAACAATATTCGTGAAGTATTCAAAGTTGCGAATGTTTCCACACCTTCAGACATACTGCCTGGTCACTTCCGTGTACGTGTGTATTAAATTTATAAAAATTATTTAAGTAAAGAAAGTTAAAAATGCTTTAGGCTGTTCATTATGTAAGTTGGCCGTGTTTATTCGAAATCATTGTTAAGCATTCGGTAGAGTTGATTGGATGGTTTGCCTTCCTGTCGTCCCTGTACTATCTCCTTCCTTCCTTTAGAGGATGGGCATTTGTAGTGACATATGTTGGGTAATATGTGGTGTCGTGTTGTAGTATGTGTGGGTTTGTAGGAACTTGTACAGTGGCTTTAGACTTAGAGGTGGGTGAGGAAATCGGGTGGGTCTGGAGTAACACCTGGTGGCAGGCTAGTTGGTTGAACATTGTTGGTTGAATGGTTGTTGGTTAATTGTACTAAAGGATACATACACTTGACGTACAGACTGTGCACTGACAAATGTTTAATAAATTTGAATGACAATAATTATGCACAAAAACAGCAAACAAAATATAATGAAAAAAAATGCACCATCTCCCGTAGGGGAACCCTGAGTAGTATGCGAAGCAGCCATGGGGTCGACTTAAGTTCTCATTAGTTTCAAGTTCGATCGCGGCGTTGCGGGAGGAGAATGAGTGCGTGCGTCACTTATACCGCAGATCTACAGCGGCGCCCCCAGCGGAGTATACAGCGGCTACCGTCGCGTCTCTAACCCTAAGCTGCTTCGTATTATCGCGCGTGGAGCCGTAGGTGTTGCCATTCGTTGCGCAATCCCTGAGAGGAGAGGAGCTTTGGAGAGGAGAGGACGAATGCCGCTAATCAAGGTAAGGAAGATTTGAAGGTCTGAATAACCTTTTCCGCGGCACTTGCTGGTTATACAATCACTGCTCCAAAATTGCATTTAGCGTTTGGTGGGCGATAGAAGTGGAGCTGACACATTCTCGTGCTTGGACAACAATGCAAATCCCTCAAGATATCCCAACAGAGTGCATTCTTAAAACTCGAACTCCCAAATCCGTAATCTATACTGATTCCTTAAGAATTGTGGAACATTTTTATCGCAAAAATATTCTATAATTCATGTGTTCAATCTTTTATTTAATACCGTTATGACTGTACACACGCTAAACCTCGAAGTCACCATGTGCTGGTTGCCACGTCACTCTGGGATTGCAGGAAATGAGACCGCAAACCAAATGGCTACTGCTGCACTTACAACCATAGTTGACATACCAACAATACCCTACACCGACCTGATGTGAGACATTAGAGAACGACTTCGCAAAACATGGCAAGGACCCTTGAATAAACACAGGCAACAAACTAGACATAATAAAGCCCCTTTTGGGACCATACTCCGCCGATACCCGTATCAGAAACAATGTAGTTACTCTGGCTGGATTATGGATAGGCAACACAAATGTAACACATTACCACCTGCTCACGCGATCTCCAAGATCCCTGTGCAGCAGGCCTATCCGTGATCCACGTGCTACTTGAATGCAGGGCACTCCACACAACATGACATAAATACTTCGCCTAACTCTACAGACAACACATCCTACCACACCCAGCATTTTTGCTGTATGACGATAGTGTGGTTCCCGTCAAGCGTGTTTTTAACTCTTTAGCAGAAGCAAAATTTTCAGGCGTAATTCTATTTCACGCATAATCACAACTTGGCCTTTTACACCAGCCATCTTCATTGTCTTTAACATGTTAATTGTGTTCTTGCTTACGGATTTTAATGTTTAGGTCCTAATCTCTCTTATATAACCGTTTTTCTGGTGCTCTTCCTACCACATGAAATTGCTTTAATAAATCGACAATCGACCCCCCCCACCCCTCGTCACAACAGATCACCGCATTACTGAGTTCAAAACGGGTAAGGGGCAGGGATTTTTTGTTTGCCCCCAAAACGGGCAGCCGAGATATTTGCACGGCCATTTCCCAGCCTTCTCGTTTTTTCTTGGCCGAAATCTGCCAGCGCTCGTTCCAGCTTTTGCGAAAGACTGACCTCGAATATCTGTACTCTCAGTAGGCAGCGCCCAAGCTGAATTTTAGTGGTAATGGAGATATATCACCCATAATGCCAATGTGTGGTAAGTTATCACCCGCGCAACCTTTTTTGTATAATGAAAAAAATCAACTGCTGCAGGGAACCGATTCCGCGGGAATCTAGTGTCAGAAGAGATGAGCCATTACAGTTTTGGTATCCTCCAACTCACGTTGGAAGTGTCAAACATGTTTCTTACCCTTTCCATCAGTAAAAGCGAGTCATGACAACTCTCAAGAGATCCTGAGTTTGAATTAAGTTTCTATTGACTCAATAAAAACCCAAGAAGACCTGAATTGAAACTCAAAATCCACTTTTTGTAAGGGTAATGGTTGTTATCAAAGCCAAGATCCGAAATCGTAAGTACTTATTCATTCTGTTCGTTTACTACGGTGACAAAAGCAGTCCTGTCACCCCTGAACGCCTTTCTTTCTTCAGATGATATAGATGTGTTAATGGTCCAACGGACCTTGGAAGCGTCACAAAAGTTTCTTTCCCTTTCAATCAGCAAAAGCGAGTCAGTGGCCTTAATGCTCGTATATAATTAGGCCGGGCTCAAGGAAAATGTTTTAGATAAATTAGGTAGAGCTGGCATTGGGGGTTTACCAATCGTCTCGTATGGAACAGCATATAGCTTGCAAAGCCAGGCGCCTAGCGGAAGTCTAAAGCACCCATTTGCCCCCGATGACGTCTTCCTTCAGTCTTCTCGGTGTCAATAAATAAGTACAATTTTTTCAGGTTGCCGCCTATGAAACATTTACAAATCAATTTCGCGCTGCTCGCTGAAGACCTTGACAAGACTTTAGGAAAACGTACACTCGCATACTGGTTCCTGGCTATTGTAAGGTGTCTTCGGGATGAGGCGTGTTGCATGGATAGGAATCTCTTAATCATTTCTTGTTCTGGCCCTGCTGTCAAATCGTCTCAACCCTCCCTACGCCTTAGTAAATTCCTAGAATGCAGGACTATTGAATTTTATTAGGCCACCAACACCAAAAACTCCACGATGTAAAAGAATGCATTTTTACTTCATGAATTCTTCACAGCAGATGGGTTATTGCATGCGCCATGTGGCATCTCTTCCGAGTATACAGCGTAAATGGCGCAACAACTACCTTTTGGCAAAGGCAAGTGTTTCAAAATGGAAAACATCTGTTTTTCAAAGAATGCGTAGTCATTCGTGGTCATTCGTTACTTGTTGACAAAGAGCCTTGCAACAGGTTTTGGGATGACGTAGTCTGGATTTGTTTCCAACTTTTCCGGCATAGGTTGTTAGGCGAATGCATAATTTATAGACTAGTTAAACAGGTTTTTTTTCAATGTCGTACGTTACAGGAAAGAAAAGAGATTGCGGAAGCAGGGGCAGGGGTGAGACAGTCCAAAGAGATTTGGGAGCAGTTTTCGGAGCAGCAAAATTTCGATTTTGGAGCAGAATAATCTTGATTTGGAGCAGGTAGGGGCATTTAATACACTGTCTTGTGAGCTTAAAAATCATAATTTCAGCAATTTGAAGGGTCAAGTACACATTCCAATCAGTTTTGAATACCCAGCACACTGGAACAGCCTGACGCGAAAGAGTGTTTTAAGAGTATCACGAAGTTCTAACTGCACTACCTTTTTCCTGAGTACTGATATTCTGTTGCGGATGTACGCAACACTGACAACAAAACTGCCGTTAACATTATCAAATTTAAGGGCCCTGCAATTGTGGCGTGTTTTCTTGCCGTTTTAATGCTAAAATTATTATTTTTGTAATCCCAGGCTGCGTTGTATGAACGAGTGTAGTCACGGCAACTTAACGGTAACTTTTGCGCACTCGAAACGGGGACGCTTGTGTTCGTGTCACCTTTTTCTGTGTCCCTATTTCGAGTGCGCAAAAGTTACCGTTAACATGTCAAACCAACTAGCCCGCCTATCTGTGTTATCACGGCAACAGTTGAGCAACTTCGAGATAACGGTCACATAGCCCAACCAGCCCACCCGTTGCAGTCCGTGGGGCGCTCCTCCACCCGGTGATCATTTGAGTAGCGTTACTGTTTAGCCACCTAGATTTGGGCATTAAATTTTTACTTCGCATACATCAAGTGTTATTAGTCGCGTGCTATGGCAACCATGCAGTCCTGCAGCTATTGGGCTCTGCCTGGACAGGTTGCGGCGCCGCAGCGCAGCCCGCAACTTTCGTGCCGACCGTTCCCTCCCGGGCCGAGGCTCGCGATCGCGCTTCGAAGCACAGCAACACCTCAGCATTTTAGAACACGACAACGAGCCAAAAAGGTCAATTCACGAACCCGATTATAGACGCACGCACCGCGTTTCGCACTCAAGGACAAACCACGCTTCAAAACTTTTTTTACGAGCCGCGCATCTTCTCGTAATCTCGTACCAATCTCAAAACACATCCCCGCGTTAACGTCACTGTTCAGAGCCACAATTGATAGAATGAATAGACTGGAACCCAGCTGATAGCGTAAAATAAACCAGCGCGTGAAGTAGGCAGTAGCAGGCAGATCAGGCGGCGGCCATGTTTGTAGCCAGAGCGATGCCGAATAAGGGAAGGCCGTTTCAGCGAACCCGGACAGAAACCCAATCGTGTTTTAGAAGCTATCGTTTGCTTCATTTCAGTCTTTCTATTTTTGCCATTTCTGTTGACCGACAATAAAAGCGGTCACCGGGATGCGGGAGGCTTTCGTCCCCGCCGGAACTGACATGAGCATCAAACTCTGTGCCTTTCAGGCTGTTCTGGAGTAGTCTGGCGCAACTTTCGCAATTTTCACGCTTTTGGAGCAGCTTGGCGCAGGAAAATGGAAATGTATCAAAAAGGCGCAATATGCGCAGCTGTCTCACCCATGCAAGGGCTGAACAAAATGCCGGAAGATTGTAATCGGAGCGCTACCAGACGGGAAGTGCATCGGTCACTGCTCGCGGAACCATGTAAACATGCAATCTGTGTTGAAAATCTCGTTCTAGCCAGTTCTGGCCTCAGGGCAAGCAGTCTGGTATTGAGCATACGTGTGAGCACAGTTGTCAGAGAAGTATAAATCGGAGCCTTCTTTCCCTTGTGAAAAATTGGCCGCAGCCTGTCGGTTACGTTCTTCCCGAGCTTAATACACAGTTGAGAAAAAAAAACAAGCAGTAGGTCTTTCTGTTGCATCCAGCGTAAGTCAGAGGAAAGTAAGTCAAGTAATATTTTGAATACTTCTATTATACCTTGGTTATTTAAATCTTTAAAACGACACCGAATGATGATAGTGTCGGCAAAAGGACTATCTAGGCTGGTTCAAAGCATGCTAACGACCCAGCAGCCATTCTAACTGTGTTTCTTAAATGGTGTGCACAGAATTCGCCAATGGTTAGGCCGCTCTCACAAAATCTGCTTTAGAATGTCTTTAGTTGGGTTATTGTCTCTGCGCCTTTTGAGTCTGTATAAAAATGGCCCTTGGTTCCAATACAAACTGTTGTTCTCACCGTCAAGTTTTCTTTTTAGAGCGGCAGGGGCACCCAATCCTCTACGTGGTTCTTATTTTGTAGCCACTATGGCTATCTCAGACAAACTTAAACTTTAAAGGAATTCTGTCCAGCTATTGGAACAAGTTCATTTTTATCAAAAGGAAATATATGCAATATGAGTGCGACCTCAGAAGGCATAACAAAAAAATGGCGAAATACTTGTTTATAATAAAGCTGGAGTTAATTGACATACTTCATGCGTTGCTCTAAAACTACGCTCACTTCTTGCCTTAGAGAAACACCGCGCAAAATTATAGTCGTGCCCTTCGGCAAGGAAGCTGTGTTTCTTCGGCTGCTGTCATTGACAGTGACGTCGATAATGGCCACGACGGATTCTTCCCGTGAAGAACCAAACAAAAATCTTCTCGCCCAGCTTCTCCCACGGCTCACGGATGTGGTCAACTCGTTTTTAAAGCTAGAAAGGCTTCTAAATGGTGCCCGTGGAAATTGACAATGCCTCAGCCCCTTGGAAAACCTTCGAGGCTGCGTGAAAACAGGATGTCGCTGAACTGGGTTTCAGTATGACCATTTCGTTCGCTAGCAAATTAACCATTGTACCCTCATGTTTCTGTCGAGTTGCTGGCTTTGGCTACATGGAGAGGTCAGTGACAGACAGGAAGCATTTTTTGCTGCCGCCTAGCTGGCATTTCAAATAAATCTTGTTGAGATGAGTCCAGTTTGTATTCAACTTGAAACAGAACAGTAGAAGGGTTTTGTGCAATGGAAAGTTTGACATCCCCCTCAATGCAGCCGTACGGCTACAAGGAAAGCTATACAGCTTCCTCAGAAACTTTTCAGTTGAAGAAAATTCGTCCTGGTCCAGGATTCGAACCCGGTAGCACCGCTTATCCGGATCAGTCGCTCTACCAACTGAACTAACCAGGTGGCTAGTCGTTTGTTGTGCGAGAGCGAAATGATCAACAACTCGAAGTGAAGGACACGCGCTAATAGACCAGATTTCCAGGAAATCCCAAAGGTGGAGTAAGTTTCTGCGAAGGAAACTTTGAAATCCACCTCAAATGGCCAAAGGGAAAACTTACAGCTCTCAGAAACTTCGCAGCTGAAGAAAAATTCGTCCTGGTCCAGGATTCGAACCCGAGACCACCGCTTAACCGGAGCAGTCGCTCTACCAACTGCGCTGACCAGGAGGCTAGTCGTTTGTAGAGCGGGAGCGAATTGATCAACAACTCGAAGTGAAGGAGAGGTGTTACTCGACAAGATTTAGGAGAAATCCCCAAGGTGGAGTAAGTTTCTGCAAAGGAAAGTTTGACATCCACCTCAATGCAGCCGTACGGCTACAAGGAATGCTATACAGCTTCATCAGAAACTTCCCAGTTGAAGAAAAATTCGTCATGGTCCAGGATTCGAACCTGGGTCCACCGCTTAACCGGAGCAGTCGCTCTACCAAGTGAGCTAACCTCACTGCTGACACTGCGTGTACAGTGAAACCCGGAAAATATGGCTCTATGATTTGTTCAATACAATAAGGTCTTCTAGGAGTAATGTTGTTTTACTTGTAAATTGTCTGTATTGACAAAAGAACTTTATTACAAATGAAAACCGGGTTTATTGAAAATTCTGTCGCCGAAAAATTATCACCATATGTATTTTAGGCATGGCGAAGTAGGGTCGCACCAACGAACCAAAGTTCAAAACACTCTGTTAGGTGGTTGTGGCTAGGTGCCCTAGATAGAACTTCTGTTTCAAATGTGTATGCACGAACTTCTATTTCAAATTTGTATGAACTATAAGGGAGTGTTAGCATAATGTTAGTGCGTTTACCTTACTGCTTACCCTGCTTACGCTCCCGTTTAACCTATAAGACGAGGCTATAGCTTGCGTTAACCGCTGAAAATTAAGGGTATGATATAGGACATCGCATGAGGTTTGCGGGGAGCCACTATGAATGTGTACCTGGAAGTCGCCAGCGGGCCGAGTGAGCGTAAGTAATTTGCGATACAGCCAGCAGGTGGCGTGTCTGCTCGCTGCCAAGGTGGAGTAAGGTGGGAGCAGTATAAGCAAATGAAACAGGAAGTGCAGCAATTAGTGCAGGCGAAAATAAAGGGGGACAGCGAGCGATGGGTAGCGCAAATACGAGGAAGGGGTAGAGACGCGCCGAGAAGGTTTTGGAACCATGTGCAGGCATTAGGGAAACGTACGAGTCCCACAGAAGGCGGTACTATAGAAAACGAGCAGGGACAGATGCTCAAGGGAGAGGAAGCATTAGCATACCTGCACAAAATCATCACGGAGAAGTTCGGTAAGGTGGATGAAGAGGCCCCGCAGCGACACAGAGATGTCGCGGCGGGTAGGCCGAAAGGTCTGGAGATAGATGGGGACAAGCTGAAATGGAAAAGAGCAGAGGAAAAAGGTCCCCAAGAATACCGCGGCAGGCACGGATGGGATACCGATGGAGTTGATTAACCAGTTAGGACCAAAGAGCAAGGGAAAGCTACTGCAAGCCATCAGAACAAGGATAGAAGAAAAGGCAATACCAGCCGCGTGGCAAATGAGCAGGATGAACTTAGTGTACAAGGGCAAAGGAGTCAGGACAAACCCAAGCTCGTATAGGCCAGTAACCGTCACGTCAGTGCTGTACAGGTTAGCAATGCAGGCAGTGAAGTTCGAACTAGAGCAGTGGGTGGAAGAAAATAGGATATTGGGGGAAACTTCAAAATGGGTTTCGAAAGGACAGAAGACTAGACGACAACTTATTCGTGGTAAGCCAATGCATAGAGGTGGCGAAGATGCAAAACCGACCTTTGTGGTTAGCCTTTCTGGACATTAAAGCGGCTTATGATAATGTAGACAGGGAGCGGCTTTGGAGTATCCTGGAGGACGAGGGAGTTGGGGCAGAATTCATTAGCTTACTCAGGGAGCTATACCGGGAGAACCAAGTGCAAATAGTGTGGGAGGGGGTAACATACAATAGGCC
Source organism: Haemaphysalis longicornis (assembly GCA_013339765.2). Taxonomy (NCBI): domain Eukaryota; kingdom Metazoa; phylum Arthropoda; class Arachnida; order Ixodida; family Ixodidae; genus Haemaphysalis; species Haemaphysalis longicornis. Next base: position 49,166 of record JABSTR010001260.1, read on the forward strand.
TGTATACACCTACAAGGGTGTGAAACAAGGATGTCCTCTCTCTCCGCTGCTGTTCATGATCTACATGACGGGGTTAGAAAGGAAGCTAGAAGTCAGCACGATGGGGTTCGACTTATCCTACATGAAAAACGGGCAGGTGGTGGAACAACGGGTTCCGGGACTAATGTATGCAGACGACATATTGTTGATGGCGGACAACCGGATAAGTATGCAGGGCCTGATGGATATATGCGGTGAAGAAGCGACGCACCTAGGGCTATCCTTTAGCAGAGAAAAATCGGGGATCATGGTCTTTAATGACGACGAGGAGCACAAAACAGTATCAGTGCAGCAAGTAGAAATACCATTGGTGAAAGAGTATAAATATATAGGAGTATGGCTGAACAACAGCGAAGATTACACGCAGGCGCATGAGGCTCACCTTAAGACGAAAGGAGACGGAACGCGGCTATAATGAAGCATAGAGCCCTCTGGGGATACAGCAAATACGAGGTGGTAAGGGGAGTCTGGAAAGGGGTCATGGTACCAGGATTAACTTTCGCTAATTCGGTTCTGTGCATGAAGTCAGAGACCCAAGCGGGCCTGGAAGTAAATCAGAGGGCGGTAGGCAGATTGGCCCTAGGGGCCCACAGTAAAACTACAAATGAAGCGGTACAAGGGGATATGGGCTGGTCGTCTTTCGAGGCGAGGGAGGCGCAGAGCAAGATAAAGTTTGAGGAGCGACTTCGTGACATGGAGGACGAAAAATGGGCCGCGAGGGTGCTTAAGTACCTGTATTTGAGGAGCGTGGACACGCGGTGGAGACGGAGGACCAGACAGCTGACCAAGCGGTACGGAAAGTCGGTAGGGGAAAGCGGGGTTTACACAACAGTTAAAAAACAGGTAAAGGCAGCAGAGACGACGAAGTGGGCAGAGAGAATGGAAGCGAAAAAAACCCTGGAGACTTATAGGACAGAGAAACGGGAATTAAGAAGGAGGGATTCTATGGCAATACGAGAGGCAGTGCGTTGCTCTTCGAGGCACGGGCAGGGTGCCTGAGAACCCGGGCATACACGGGTAGCTACAGGCAGCAGGATGAAACGTGTGCATGCTGCGGCAGTGATCGAGAAACTATAGAACCCTATTGTCAGGAGCTGCACAGAGATACGGCCCCGGGGGTGAGGGGGAAACGACGCTGGCGGAGGCTTTGGGATTTGGGGCGAGGGGGAACCTCAACTTCAAGGCCATAGAGGTGACGAAGAGGCGACTGGAGTGGTGGTGGAGGAAAAGCAGGGAAGAGATGGGTACGCAGGTTGAGTAATCATGCGGACGAGAATTTAGAACAGCGAGGGGAGAAACAAGGGGGGTGGGGGCGAGGAGTTTAAAACAGAAAAGAGGGAGAAATGGGAGGGAGGAAGCAAATCTATAGGTTAACCTGGGAGTAGGGCATGTAAACGTAATAAAACAGGCAAGTCGATTGCTGACAACCGACGCCCCGATTCAAAGGGAAACACTAATCAAACATCATCATCACGCTGTTTTCTTTGACAGGATGAGAGGGAGCAACCATTCGCTTCCAGTTGACTTGTATCGTGTGCTTTTAAAACCACAGAAACCACCTAAAAAGCCTCTCTACGCCTTTTAGGTGGTCCAGACTGCCGTGAACGAGCTTTCGGATTCCGTGCGTGTTAGCAAGGAAGGGGGCAACCTGTCCACACAAAATTGCTGCGGCTTAGCTCAGCGAACGCTGGATGTGCAAAGCAATCCGCAATAGCCTAATAGCAAAGCAAAAGCAATAGCCTAATCCGCAGCCGGCGTTTTACGAGCCGAACGGCTCCCTCTCCCTCAGTCACTGATGCTAGCTTAAATCGCTTGGCATTCCAGACCCTCTCCAGTGAAGCATCTCGCCGGGTGATAATCACGGGGTGGTCACACGCTGCTTGCTGACGACGGGTAAATCCACCCGCTCTCCCACAACGCTCAGAGAAGACCGCCCAGGGTAGCCGTCATCCATGGCCAAACTCGCACTGGGGGGGGGTGGGGCGTAGGTGGAGAGGAGGGGAGGGAGGGGAACGCCGCGATCTTGCTAGACAAGCGGGCAGCCAGGTACGTTGCCAGATGGCCATCCAGCCGGGGAGAGCGCATGGGCCAACTAGGCAGTGTCGGTGCTAGGCACGGCGAGTTACGGGATGCCTTGCCAATGCTACGGCGCATGTGCGGTCACATAAAGGTCATATTGCTGGCGACGGCGACACTCAGCTAGACTAGGGTAGTAAAGGTTTGCTTTAAATTTCTAGCAATCGTATTGTCAGGGTGCACACGCTGGCACTACACGATGCAGTGAGGGAGGCAGGACTGAAGGTTAGCTGGCTAATCTTGACCACTTGAGGAACTTCAATTCCACCGAAATATAGACATACAGCTGTTGTTGTCGCCTCCATCAACCCAAGACTATGGTGACAGAACTTCACACTAGTGGATCGCATCTTCCTTTCCGTGGCCATCATTGTTTCCCTCCCGCTGACAGCTTTTGAAATTTCTTTTTGCTATCATGTGCAAAATCGGATGGGCTCCGCTAACTGTTTTCAAGGAATATACTACCTATACTATGGGGCACCGTCATGAGGGACAGGTATGGTCAGGCTCCGCCCCCGTCAAAACCATATTTCATATTTTTCTCGCGTCATTCCTTTTTTACTCGATACAGTCGATCACTACTGTTATTGAGAGTATCGCTCGCGCATTCCTTGTACTACTTTACCAATTCCACATATTCCCCTCCATTACAATCCTGATCCAAATTTCTTCCCGCCCATTTTGGTAACGGCTGAAAGGTGTGGGCGCGAACTAAATTTTAAAGTTTTTACAAATTTTGCTTGCACGTCACCACATGCTGAGCTCTTGTGGTGCAAGATAAATGACACGTGTGACAAAACAATCAGCCAACACTCACTACAAGTCGCAACACCTCTGGCCACCAGTGCAGCTGCAGGAAAAAATGTCCATACCTGCTTGTCACAAAAGTAATCACGACATTTTGACCTTTGCACCATTGAACTGCTTATGACACCCAAATGCCCAGAGTCTCGCTCGGGAGGCGGTGTCTGCTGCGGTTGAGTTCGAGTAGTCTGTTTTAGGGTTTGATGCGACAGGCGAGGACTTGTGAGGGGATATATTTTCATAAATTTTGTTCGAAATTAAAAATATTTCGAAAGTTACACAACTGTTTTTTTTCAGAACAAAGTATATAATGTTACGAGCGCCCTTTACCAACATGAGGCCTGTTTATAATACAAAGTTTAGAAATACAGGGTGCTTTGCAGAGTGCTTTGCAGAAGAAAGGCAGCAGTGAATAACACTGTAACAGGAATGGAGGAACAGACGTAGACCTACGTTTGGTTTTCCCTGGGCTTCCCGCCTGAAAATGTCCAGTCCACAGTACAGAGGAGAGGTGGACGGCTGAAGTCTATAGGTGGTATTCAATTAAAAGTTTAGCGGGCGATTTCTCCGCCTGACAACACTGAAAACCGCCATCCCCGTGGCCACCTTGCCAGCGCAGGCGCTTTGCGCCCGGATCTCGAAGAAAAAAACACCAGCGTACATCGTCTGCTGCCTTTCAGCCCGATTATCACTAGTGGCGTCCACAGATATAATATTAATCGCACTCACATTAGGTGGTGGCGCTCTATCTACCCTGAAGCACTTCGAATCCACGATGAAATCGCGGCTGCGAACGGCGCGTATAAGCAGCATAAGTCCGACGCTACAGTTGGCTGCCGCCGCGGATGTCGACGCAAGTGCACCCGCACCGCATCCACGCTTTTGTCTGGTAAGTGCCCTCTAATACGTGGCTGAGTACAAAAACAAAATTTTTTTTGAGAAATGGTTCACGCATACACCGATTTAGTGCTGGCTTTCTCGTGCTCTAAATGTTTCACACTCAGAATAACAACTCACGTCTGACGTTAGAGCGCGGCGGCTGGCAATCTGCTCATCTGCAGCGGCTACTTCATACGTGTCTGGCGATAGGTAGATCGTACTGTGCTGCACTCAACCGCACCTGGCGTCGAGGTATTACTTTGCGTTCACTGGGCAACAGTTTGGATATGATGCAGTTCCTGCTGTCAAACGGACCACTGCACTCAGGTTCAAACCTTTGTGCCACGACCGACTCGCACTCGCTCGCAGGTTTGCGCGGAGGCTGGGCTGAATTGCAGATAAGGCTGCCATGCTCATCAGCGCAATCATGACTTTTCGCGTAAGAAACGCTACGCGGCAAAACTGACTATCGAATCACTCGCACACGCCTTGCAAGGAAACACAAGGTCACGTCGCGGTCCGCGGCCTGCCTGGCCGCCATGAAGGCATGGAGAAAAGGGGTGCCTGATCTGAAAGCCGTGCGCACAACGTCATCTTGGCAACAGACGCTTGGCCACAGATATGGCGGCGCACTCGCATGGTTGCCTGCATGCATTCCACGCCATTGAACACCGGCTATAGGCCTCGAACTTCTCGATGGCTGCGCCCTTTGCCGCCGCTCCAACGCGGTATTTGTGGGCTTAGCGCTGCGTGGCAGATAGGTGGTCATGCAGTGTTTTGGTTCTCTTTCTCTTTTCTTTGTCTTTCCCCGCACTAAACGACTTGTGGTGGCGTCTGTAAGCAATGCACGTTGAGGGCACTTAAGAAAAACATGCGTCTTGGTATTGCGCTCGAATTCCAACCCGGGGAGGCTCTTCTGCGCGCTTCTTGGCCGCTCGTGCGGGCTTCGGCGACGGAAAGCATATCACCGCTGCCACCTTCGAACACGTCAGCAAAATTGATTTCTATTTATTGTCGCCTTGTTTAGACCTCATAGGTTGGTTCGTTTGCAGCGCAGACAACAATTGCGGCTTTGCTTAAATATGTACGTCGTAGAAAAATGTTTAGGGGATGTGATAACCGCATAGCTGACAATAACTTGGGCCTTTTATGGGAATAGAAGCCACGCGATAATGTTAAGTACACTCAAAGGCTGCGTGTTGATACGTATGTGCCCACTCACGCCTTATAGCAAGAACGAAGGTACAATAAGTTAATATAACCACGAAAACATGAATGGTCTGCAAGTCAGGAAAAAATAGAATAGTCGTACAGGAATGAAAAAAAAAACCAGTGCAGCTGCGGAAATGCTAAAAACGTTTGTTTAAGAGAGATAGTACTCTCCAGACAAACAGATGCCGAATGCACTCATATTTCGCAAGACATGGAGGGGGCGGGGAGGACACTCAACTATCGTTGTTTACAAATTCGGAGCGAGATCAACGAATCAACGTTTCATTAATCACACACACAAGCTGCGCGTTCACATTACGTTTGTTTTTCGCCTTCAACGAACGGCTGATCATTCGGCGGGCGCATTTTTTGAAGAATACACGGTAGGCAGCTCACAAGCGATACGAGGTGTCGTTAAAACAGTTGATTGACTGTAGGATTTAACACTCCGACGCAACTCAGGCGCTGAGGCGCGTCGTAGTGGATGGCTCTCGATTAATTTTGACCTCCTGGAGATCCTTATTGTGCGCCGAAATCTCCTACCCACGGGCTAGTTTGAAGAGTGTGGCATCTGATAAGGTCCTCTGATTTCGGTTTATGCTATTTTCTGCAGCCTCTCTGTGTCATATGACGATGTTCCGAAGAAGGTTCAAATCGCGGACGCGGATTTCTCTATAAGCCCGTCTCCGCGCTTGTCGTGGAGGATAAATGTAACCGATGAATCTTTGCGAGCGCTAACCTCGCGACAAGACGACCCAGCATTAAATTTGTCGTTGTGCGATTACTCCCGAGTATAATTTTGCATTATCCATCGTACTTCTTTCGCGTAGTCATTGTGAAATTAATGGCACATTGCCTTGTGCAGGGTACAGTGATCAATATCTGATATGTGATATTGGCAAGCATAACTTGCGCGCTGTTAGGTATGTGTGCTTCGCTAGATTATGTGAGCGCACAAAGCTGATTTACATCATAATGTATGGCCGCAACATGACCATGGGAGGAAACACTGCTTACGGAGACACTGCCACTAAATGTCAGGGCAGCGGAATTGCGATCAGCTGCATGCATATGCCGGATTCGGGACGCCAGTCTGTGACACACACCTGGTGCTCATACAGACCGAATGTACCACACTAAGATCGCGTATTAAACGTTTACTCTCGTAAACACACCACGCTTGCAAACAGTACCTTCTCCACATTATTCTGTATTTCCTACGCGCACAAACGGCAAATTGCAGTTTAAAACGAGCCCCAAAAGCAACCGCGACAGGGGGGAGCGTGCCGGAGACTCCCGCGGCTGCTCTCAAAACGGGCCCTAGGAGGATTTCAGTGGCACCTCTACAGGCCGCGCTCGAGGCGTAAAAGCCCCAGCCGCCAATTGCTTGCGTACGTTCTTGCTGACAACGCCAACAGTTTCAAGATATTGCGGCTTTTCCTGCGGTGAGGGCAGGCTGCCATCTTAATGCGAAAGCGTTCAAAGACTTATTCAGCGGAAACGTCGTCGTCGGTGTGAGAGAAAAAAAGACGGATACCATGCTCAGGAGGGAATCAACGTAACGCAAATCGTGCATCGCGACATAACTGGTTTGAAATAAACTGGCGCCGGTCATTTATTTAGTTATTTTGGGCTCGGTGGAGTTAATGATTTTTTAGACCGGTTAACCGCGGCCAGTTCGTCGAGATATTTGAGATTGCCGGTCTCTTAATCATCCTTTTTTCTAAAACATTCGGCCACCATCACTATTAAGATGCGAAGACAGAGAATACAGCGGAGCTGGTTATCTCTATTAGCTTTAACTTCGCTTTTCTTACATGTTCCGACCTTATCCTTAGATGGGACCCTGATGCCGCGGAGCGCAGGTTGTCTCGCCCAACTAGAACACCCGCACGTCACACCTTACATCATCACGAGGCTCAGCCAATCGCTGACGCGCGGCTCCCAACCCGAACATCTGCGCTCTGACGCGCACTTCGAAAACCTCCTCGCCGGTTACTTGCCACCCACCTTTAACCTTCATAGCCTAGAATTTTCCTCTTCTCCAAATAACTCCGCAATATTTTGAACTACGCCAGGCACGGATGGAACTCAAGCACAAACAGCTCCGTTACTAAAATTTAGTAAGTCATATTTTGTTTTCAAAATATGGTAATGAGATTGCTTCACAAAACCCACAAACGTCCTAGATGGTGACAACACTCCTGTTGAGCCAAGGCGTGGAGGAAGCCAAGAAATGAAGCTCTCCGTGGTACAAACAAAGCAAGAGGATTTATTTCCGTGGCACCCGGATGGGCATTCGTTGTTCGATTGCGCGAAGGGCGAGCCCCTTGCGGCGAGAAGCGAGCTCTGAGCGCTCGCTATGCGCTCGGCATCTCCGACGCATGTAGTGGTATTCTAAGTCTCTTCATGCATCCGAGAAGCATGGCGATGATAATTTTCCACACATTCCGGGCCGCGATAAAATGGCCAGGCGCGAAATTCAAAGGACACATCTCTGCCTCGGTCCATCTTGCAACTTGGTTCTCACAAGAGCGGATGAAGTTATTGGCGCTTTTGTCTATTTCCTTCGGATGTCTTGTTTTGATATACAACGGCACGTTCGTGAAACTAGCATTCACGTTACTGCACTGCCTTGAGCGGAATAAAGCTCGTGGAAGCTCCAACCGCAGTAAGGTGATTTTCTTCGATGACGCCACACGCAACTTGTAGATAAGCAGGCGACACTTTCTGGATTTTTTCGTCACGACGTATAACACCGCTCCATACACCTGAGGGTTTGCACTGCCAAAGACGTGTAATTCTAGTTTGTTAAGAAACCTATATTCTCCGATTAGCGGTCGGGTAACCGCAATTTCCTCCATGTTGGGGAGCTGGAGTACCCACTGGTTCCATTCATTCTGTAAACCTTCCTCGAGGACAAAGCTTTTGAAACAGCAGCCTTGCTAACATGGTGTACGGTCCAAAACCTAGTGGATCAAATATCATTGTGGTTACTTACAGAATGAATCGCCTAGTGTCGGTCTTCGCTTTTGGGAAGGCTAGGGGATCAGGCATCTGGAACAGCAACGTTTAATTGAGGGTCCCAAGTGGTGCCTAGCACTTTCACCATGGGCTCGTGAAGTACGACCATTCATTCACAGAGAGAACGATGTTCAAACTCCAAATGCTGCGTTAACTCGTCTGAGTTTGAGGTTCATTTTCTGAAGGTCATTCATGTGGCCTTTATGAGTCCGCGTGCTTCCGAGAACAACCTTGTCGCTTCTTGCTTAGGAGCGGCACCGCTGACAACGTTGTCGACATACAACGGCTTGCTCGGACGTTTAGACGTTTATTTCTGTGGCGCTCAGAACAACTTCGGTGTCGGAAAATTGGCTTTTAAGTCGAAGCTCGACGATCCGACGACTCGCAGCCGGTTGACTTTGGGCGTTGCAAACGTGTTAAGAGCAATATTGATGAATCGGATGCATTTCAACCTGAGGTGTTTGCAAAGTTCTTTGAACGAATGTCCGCAGGCTGCCACCATCGAATATGCCTCTGACGTAGCGGCAGGCGTTTTCACTCACTGCCCAGGCTCGAAAACTTTGGAGGAGAACGCATCTACTTGCATCAACTCCTACTTCATTCCGACTGATTCGCAGACCATCGTGCGTGGGTTCGGACTTCCTTCAGAGCGAGAATCCCGTGCGTTGTTCTTTCACGGGCTACAGACGCTTGATGCATGTCTACCGGCGCACGCATTGCAGGTAATCTTCCGGCGACAGTCACGTGCTCGGTGTCCTTTCAGCATGCAGCGAAAGCATCGCATCACTTTCGACAAAATTTGCTTCTTTTCCGAGGGTGTGTCCGCAGGAGAAGACTCCGTAATGTGGCCTTCTGGCTTGCAGAATGCGCACTCCTCACCGGACGTCGCCGAAGTGCTGAGAGAACACACGACGTGGGCTTAGAGTATCTAGGGCGGATGCTTTTCTTCCTGCCTCATATTCAGGCCTGGTCCTCTCTTACCCCTGAAATCGCTCTTTTCAAGGTTCTCCAGCTCGGTGCTGAGGAACTTCAGAAGACAGTCTAGGTATGTCGGCAAATCTTAAGGTGCACCCGCTTGCGGTGTAGGTGTTTCAGCAGTGCGCGTGCGGTGGTACTCGAGCACGATGTCGTGCGGAAGCGCTCCCAACAGGATGCTGAGAGGCATAGACGAAAGAGGAGACCGGTTCACGCCGAGGGTTTCGAGCTACGGATGTTGACAAAACCTGGTCGTTGAGCTTGCGAAGGCCACTTGTGTCCACTTGAGGACCTGATCGGGTTGATCATTCGGAGCCTGGCGAATACCTTGCTCGAGTCGTGTGCGATCACCGGAAGGCTTCTTCAGCATTGCAAGAGCATCCTGGTAGCAAGCCTCCGTCGTAGGTAGCCCTCCGATTGCCGAAGCAGCATCTCCTTTCAGAAAGAGTCGCCGTGGTAGGGTAAATTTCTCTCAAACTGAAAGGCCGCTATTCTTCTTTATCATTCGGTTCGAATTGGCACCTAAAAATTTCGTTCATCGGTACGAGTCACCATAGAAAGGAGTGATGGTCAGTTTCGGTAAGCTTGGCCCAGTTCTCTCCAAAGTCGTAGCAACGACTCGGGGCGTGACGTTCGTTACGGGTCCTGTCATAGGTGCAGCTGCCTGGGAATGGCGGTTGCTCTTGCTTTTTAGCTCAGCGAAGGACGCGTGTCGCGTTACTCTTGATACTCGATCACGCTCGCATATTCGGCCTCAAATGCCCCCTGAATCCTGAATATGAGCGTTCGAGCTCTCCGTTGATCTTATTTAGCTCGTCGTTATTCGCCTTGAGCCTCTCGTAAAGCGACGCTACCTGGTCGGCCGTAGCGCAAGGATCGGGCACGGCGGCACTTGCCTCGTTGATGATCCTTGTGTTCTGCGCCCGCCTCGATGTCCTCTTGAACTTGAGCTTCTCCATGGTGGCTCCGCAGGCTCGATGCTCTCGGCAGGTTCCGGCTGTGGGTCCCGGGTTTCGGCACCAAACAATGTTGAGCCAAGGCGTGAAGGAAGCCAAGAAATGGAGCTCTCCGTGGAACAAACAAAGAAAGAGGATGTATGTTCGTCGTTCGATTGCGCGAGGGGCGAGCCCCGTGGTGCCGCGAGAAGCGAGCTCTGAGCGCTAGCTATGCGCTCAGCGTCTCCGACGCATCTAGCTGCATTCTAAGTCTTCTTCATGAATCGGAGAAGCATGGCGATGATCATTTTCCCCACTCCGATAATTGACTTAGAGTTGGCGCTGTCACGTGGGCACCGGTATTTGGCTCGACGGGAGGGGGGAGACTGGATCAGAAGGGTCGAAATGAAAACAAGTTTCATTGCCACACAAGTGCAGGTAATTACAAGGCGAGATAAGTGCAATAATCCCGCGCAGCACTTCACGACCAGCCGGTTGTTACTATAAGGAGTGTCTGTAGGGCAGATGAGGCCCGTCACCGGGTGGGTCTGCCCGAAACTGTGCGTCGACTGCCTATCTCGTAAAGGTCGCTTCATAAACGTCCGCGAGGACATCATCTAGCAGAAAGTTGTTCGAGCGATCCCTTCTACTGCGCTTGTAAGCTCGATCCGGGGACAGATACGACGCCGGGCAGAGGAGGATCTGTAAGAATACCTGGTGGGGAGCCAGGTAATTGCTTACGTAATACCACCCTGCGGGGAAGGGGTAGCACACTCCACGTAGCTGGAACCCTTGCCATCAAGGCTCAATGACGGGTCACGCGTTCTTCGGCGACTTAGCCTTAACCACTTACAGAAAACAGCGGTAGAAACATAAGTCATAAATCTAATTCAGCCACATCACATCTAATGTCTAGCAAGCAACGTCAAAGGGAACCTGAGGATTGGGGAGGAGAGTATTGAGTGGCGCCCCTAGCGGCGCTGCTGCGAAACAGAGTAGATGAGAAACAAAACGGACAACACTAGCTCATTACCATGGCCGAAGAGGTGCCAGTGTCAGCAGGTCAGTAAAAAAACAATTCCACAATACTACGCCACAGTTCAGACATACCTTATTGTTCTTTAATTATCATGCTACGTGGCCCTGCTGTCATATGTGATTCAATTGATTCTTGCCTTTTTATCCGCATTGTGTAAACGCAGCGCCGGCCTGCTGCTGATTTCGCAACTCGCGCGTCAATTTCGTACGCGCGAGCAAAATATCTTAGGCTATGCATAAAACCCTACGCACAGCTGCATTGTATTTGCCCTTAAAGGCAGTGTTTGACAGAAGTTTTACCAGCAACCCGCACGGCGATGTTCACACAGATATTACCCAACCATTGCTAAAAAACGTGCTACGACAGGTTGGCGACTAGTTCCACCGAAAAACCATTTGCATTTCAAACGGAGAGCCAAGTCTACTTACGTAGTCTGGTGTTGGAACGTTAAATTAATCTTGAATTGCCAAAATTACCGCATTTATACCTACCGTTTTTATTGACCACGAAAAAGACCAATTATGCTTCGATAGCCGGGAAAGAGGATCTACGCCGTACGAGCAACAGCCGAGAACATTCTAATTTACGTTCTGGGCACGCCACTCCCTTGCAGCTCAAGGACTGCATTCGCAATCGCAAATCAGTGAAGCAATTTGTACGGTATTGCATGTGAAACCGGTAGCCAGCCTATTAGGCCGGTACGAAACTCGAGCCTGATGCATGAAGCTGCTCAGTAACTTTGTTTTACTACCAACCTTCGCTTCGAAACAGAGCACGCAAAAGTGAACGAGCCGAGCGCCGTTAACAAAGAAAAAAATATCTAGCACCAGTTGCGCCGCGCTGAAGACCGCAATACTCACGCGTAGCAGCGCAAGGTACGCTCCCAGCGCGGACAGCAACCCATTATCCGCACGAAATAGACAGCTACAAATATCTACACGCTATTATGAGAATCGGTATCCAGCGCTCGTCAGACGTCGTCACATGTAGACAGAGAAGCGTACATAAGTCAGGCCGGCCGACTCGTAGACGGTGAACGGCTCCAGCACCGGGAATCGACGGAGTTGCAACGACGAAGAAGGACGCACTAATCACGGGCACAAGCCACCGACCTCGATCGCTCACTTCGGCGCACTGGCGGGGCGGCACGTCGAGGGAAAAAAACAGCGTGCTTCAAACTGCGACTGTGTTGCAACACCAACGCTCATTGGTCTCGAGCAAAGTCACGAGGTCCCAGGGATCTGTGTGCAAACAAAAAAAGAGAAAAACAGCGTAACGGTCGGCCAGCGAACGATGCAGAGGGGGAAGCGAGCCTCCGCATCGCCTCCCACCCCTTTCTTCTCGCTGCCGCTGCGTTCAGTGGGGACGGCGAAGTGGCCTGGAGGAGGGGAGGAAGGTGGGGCTGGAGTCAAGCTTTCCTAACGGCGGCATAATCGCGGCGGTGGAAATGCAGCTGGCTCCAACCGTCCGAGCAAAGAAAGATGTGCGGCTGGCTGCTCCAATCGCGTTAAATAAAATGAAACAAATCCCGCGCTTAGATACAACGCATGGAGACAATAATGCATTGGTCAGTAGTTGAGAAATTTTGCATGTTTTGCTGACGTACTACTGTGCGAAGACCAGTACAATCCGTTTGTCTGGTGGAGTTTAAGATGAGTGATGAATGATTGCTAAAAACATAGTAATTACCTCCGTAATCCATATTCTTTGCCCAAAGAGTTGGTTAAATAACTGTTGGGGACTTTCTTGCTCCGCATACGGGCAAAGACGCCTTCTGCCATTCGGGTCACAAATGGCTACCGATGAACGGGATTAGAAGTACGAAAGTACATTGAACTCGGATGTTGTGCTTTGGAACACTAGGACGCCAGGTCGATCCTGGCTGGGCCGTGGCATTACTCATGTAGAGGCAAGAAACGGAACCGCACCTCTTTAGAGAATCCGGGGCTCGTTAAATTTCTCCAGATGTTCTATATTATTCAGTACTCCACTACTTTCGCGCACGTGTACCTCCGGAACGTGAACGACACATTTTGAAAAGCAAAACATAATTCAAAGGGTCGGTGAAGTAACGAAACTTGGGGCATATTACGGTGTTTTGTGCACAGCACGTTAGCAGCGCGTGGATTCTAAAAAAATCCTCGAGTGAAACGGACCGCAGCTTCGCCTTTGCGAGGATGTTCGCCGTAGTGGTGGGCGAATGATTAATATAAAGTTCGACTGGGTTATCCGATGATGATGATCGTTGGTTTTTTATGGAGCAAGGCCGATTACGGGAAACGATAGCCAAGAAAGAGTTGTTTTATGAGTATGAGGTGATGGTAAGTCTAAAACATTCAACTAAAAAATATACGTGAAATGACATAGAAGACAATGTAGATCATTGGTGTAAAGGGCCAGGGTGTCAATATGCATGGTAAGTAATGAGATGTAAAAACTTCACATCGCTAAAAAACTTAAAAGTACGCTTCTGGGTGATTATAAGATCGTCCCCTAAAAAGTACGATTGCTGTGGTGGAATCTGTTGTCTTTATAGCTGTGAGAAGTGTCTGTGTCGTGTTGTTTCTTGTCCATTGCATTGTATGAGGATGTATATCACGGATAGGGCCTATCCGCACCTGCTGCACAGAGGTCTTGGCGATTCAGTAAGAAGGTGCGAGTGCGTTGCATCCGTGTGCCCTATCCGTAATCTAGCCAAGGCGACTTATGTGTATCTATTACGTGTGTCGGTGGTGTATTGTCCCTAATGTGGTTTTAATACGTCGACTGTCCGTTGGGACGCGTACAAGGCCGCTAATACCGAATGTATGTCAGCAGTAAAACAAGCAAAAACGATTTTTTTTTCAAAACACGTTACCATCGTTGCTCGCTAGTAACCCACATAAATTTTGGAGCGTCATTATTCCAGCCAAAAGTAACTGTATTCAACTAACAGATAGCAATGACCAGTCTGTGCCCGACACCGACTGTGCCTTTTGTCCTTAATACCGAATTCTGCAAACATTTCGTTCGTACAGTTAGCTCGGCTCCGATATGTACGTCCAATTTTGATTACCCCTTAATGACTCCTATTGTAATCAATCCGCGTGGAGTAGCAAAAATAATCGAATCATTGAAAGTGTCTTCCAGTCCAGGTCCAGATTTAATTTCAGCAAAATTTCTGAGAAATACTGTTGCCTGTTGTTCTGTTGCCCTATCTAAAATATTCCAGCAGTCCCTGGACACCCACGAAATACCTGCTGATTTCAAGGTCGGGAAGGTGGTCCCGCTGCACAAGTCCGGTAATAGACATTCCCCCTGTAATTATCGCCCCATATCAGTAACAAGTATCCCATGTAAAATCCTTGAACATGTTATCTTTTCTAGTCTCATAAATTTTCTTGAATCGAACTCCTTTTTTACCCCGGCTCAACAGGGCTTCCGCAAGATGTGCTCGTGCAAAACGCAACTGTTATCATTCACTCATAAGCTTCACCTAATTTTGGACCGCCGCTCATGCGCAGACTGTGTATTCCTTGATTTCGCCAAAGCGTTCGATAAAGTCTCTCACAATCGACTTCTTTTAAAACTGAATAAACTGAACCTTGATGCTAATCTTCTTTCATGGCTTGAATTGTTCCTCGTTAATAGGTCACAGTATGTAGTCGCCAATACTCACGAATCTTCACCCAGTCCCCTTTATTCTGGCATCCCAGAAGGCTCTGTCCTAGGTCGCCTGCTATTTTTAATTTACGTAAATGATCTACCTGGCTGCGTTTCGTCTAACATCCACTTGTTCGCGGATGATTGCGTTATTTTTCGCGAAATTAATGATGACAACAATATTAAACTTTTTCAAACAGATATTAACGCAATCACGTCCTGGTGCAACACATGGAAGATGGAACTAAACCCTAACAAGTGCAAAATATTACGTGTTTCAAGACTTAAACCTTCTGCTCTATTTTCCTATAACCTTAACAGTTCTATTCTCGAGTTTGTAACATCTTACCGTTATTTAGGAGTACACATATCCTCAGATCTCACCTGGTCTGTTCACATTGATAACATAATTAACAATGCCAATCGAACCCTAGGCTACCTCCACCGCAACTTTTTTACTGCCCCTGTTGCCCTAAAAACACTGCTGTATAAAACATTAGTCCGCCCAAAACTTGAATATGCTTCCCCAATTTGGGACCCCAGCTGTGAAACTCTGACTAACTCTCTTGAACGCGTTCAAATAATGTCGCCCGTTTCATCTACCGTAATTATAGTTGTACATCGAGTGTCACTTCCATGAAAAACTCACTTTGTTTACCAGAACTAGCAACTCGTCGCCGGTACTTCCGTCTTTGTTTCTTCCACAAACTTTTTTACCATACTCCGGTTCTCCGCACATCCTTCATCCCTTCACCATCCTATGTCTCTTCACGCATTGATCATCAGCATAAGGTAGGAGTAATGCATTGTCACACTAAGACATGTTCGGAGTCATTTATACCCAGGACATCGCAGGACTGGAACCACCTTCCCGGGCCAACAGCTGCCATCACAGAGCCTCTACAGTTCCGAAGGAACTTAGTTGACACCGTTTTTGCCGGCACTATCTGATAATATATACCATCACTCATGCTGCTTTTGTTGTACCTTTTGTTGTGTTTACCCACTACCCTCTGTAAAGCCCCTGGCCTTGAGGGTAAAATAAATGAAATGAAATGAAATGAACTTGTCAGTTTGTTCACTCCAGTGTGTTTGCCATGTTTTGCGAAGTTGTTGTCTTATGTGTGAGTTCACGTCGGTGAAGGGTAATGCAGTTATATGTACCATATTCAAGATTGTAGCAGCAGCAGCCATTCGAACCCCGGCTTTGTTCCCAGCTATATCACAGTGGCCAGGGACCCAGCAAAGGATCAGTTCAAATTTATGGACATACACAGACATATTAATACCCTTGACGATAAGACTTTAGAAGACTTGGTTAACGACAATTCCCGCACAACACTTAGGCAATCTGTATAGATAATGGATTGTGGGATGTGGCTTTGAAGTATATGATTAACAACAAGAAGTACACCATAAGCCTCTGCCGTAAAGACACCATACTCGGTGACAACTTAAGAACGGCACCGGAACTTGCTGCTGTGCCTTATCACCGTAGCCGGATGTTTTCTCCGCGCTGCGCAAGTAGGGCGTTACTGGGAATATTTTTAACATGGCGTGAGCCGTTACCGTGATTGTTTGGACTTAATATTCTTATAAACGACGCAAGTGACGACAAACAAACTGCGTGAGACAAGGCAGACGATATCACCCATTCATAGCAAACACCTTTCAGAACGCGCGCGCACTGACGTCACGGGTCCGGGGCGTTGGCGGAGTGATACACTACATGATGTGGTCCCGTTCTTGAGTTATAACCGAGTATACCATTACTATTAAGATTTTTAGTGACATTAAAGGGCTGATGAAGAGCTTTTCAAAAAACATTTGTTGGGGGCATTGCAGTATAATTTCCTCGTCGCTGAATACGAAAAACATGTTTATTTTATGTGTAAATACACCCAAACCATCTTTTCTCGTCAAAATAAACGACCCCTGCCCGGCGGCGCGGTCAGAGCCCTGGCTGCCTTTCAGGACTGGCCGGCTGCAGATGACGTCATATTCGTAAGTGCCGGTGCTGCTGTGACCGCTCGGCCTGAAGATCTCATTCTGTACCCGTTCAGATACGGGCCAGAAGGACCTCTGGTGAATGGAGGGCTCACACAATGTTTCCTTAAAATAATTATAAACGCAACAAGTTCGCTCGCGGCGAGTATTAGAAAGGGGTTCTCCCCCGACGACTCATGGCCAACTTCTGTTTCTCGGGTGCAGAGAAGTTGTGCAGGTATTGGTTAGCCGCTTTCGCTACCAGCACTAGTTACAATTCCTAGCACAATTTTCGAACACACCATCATCCCCGTCCTCGAATATGGAACTTTGTTTTTATATTCGGACAGGCGGCAAAACACTGTGCAGCGGCCTGCGGCGCGCGCAGGTAGCAGCTAGCGATGCGGCCGCCGCCGGCTGCCGCATCGCCCGGAGGTCGGTGCTCGGCCGGTCAACGGAACGTATCATTGCTGCGCAAACGCAGTTTCAGAATAGTGGAATCGAACGCTGGTGGTTCCTCAAAAGGTAGAGGAACGAAACGGAGCACGCTGGTCCCCGATGAACTTTATGGCGAATTCCATTGGGCGAACAGGAGCAAGTGGAGCGAGCAGCCAGAGCAGCACACGGGAGTAACGGGGACGTGTGCTTTCGAACCGCGAATGAAACATTCGCGCTGCTCTGGGAGCAGTGAAAAGAGGGGGAGGGCGAGATGTCAAGAGTCATGTGACCAAAAGTTTCGCGCGCTCGTTTTGTCCGCACGCAGTTATTCCTCGCCAGTTTTGCCATATACGTGCCGGTGGTTTTGTGTCTGCCTTCCGCATGGCGACGAATGAAGAAGCCGAGCGGATGTTCATGGTCATAATAAAGGGGTCACCATCGTGTATCCCAAAAAATAGCTGCGAACGATAACAGCGTCCGCCGTCTTTTCCAGATAGACTCTACCTTCGGTCGCTGCTCAGGCGGGGTGAACAGGTGCTCGAACATAAACTCATGCAATGTCAAATCGTCGTCGTCGTCGTCGTCGCCGCTGCTGCTGCTGTCCGATGATGAGCTTGCGCTTGAATCTGTGGTACTTTCATCATCTAAAAGTAGCACCAATTCCTTTACCAGACGGCCGCGCTTAGCTGCTGCCGTACGCACTGAGCGACTACCGCGGCTGCTGGATTCGCCATTTTTCCTCCGCCACCCGGGGATAAAACCAGAAGTGACGCAAAAGAGGTCATGTGACTTCCTCGGCGTTCCCTGTTACTCCGCCGCTGGCGACGGAGCACCGAGAACTGCTCTAGGCTGCTCTCGGCGCCAAAAAAGTGCTCCTCATCTACCAATGAAACACAACGCCCCTGCTCCTGCCCGACCACTGGAAGACGCCAGAACTCGCGAGAGCACTTTGGGTGCAGTTAGAAGTGCTCCTGTTTGCCCAATGGAAAGCGCTATTAGAAAAACGCCTTCCCCAACAGCTCCAGCCAGCCTGGGTTGCACGGAACGCCTCGGATAATGGGAACTTTAGGCTTAGCACCGAGGCGGATATTTGGTCTCTGCATTCTCTACTATTGCGAATGACTATCCTTAACACAGTTTTTCACCGCACTAGCATCCCCTTTATCGCGTGTGGAACCTTATTTTCACGTTCATAGTCATTCTAGCCATCGGTGCTGTGTTCATTCTTGCGCGCAGGTAACGTCATCCATCGGCCTCTCGCCGCATCTCGTGCTCAGGCAGGTTCATTTGCTGCCGTCGACGAACTCCGCGACCGGTCGGCGCTCCGCATCGCCATACCAATTCGATCACCTCTTCCAAAATCACCTTGTATTACAATCCCTAGCACAATTTTTCCCCACACTAACAGCCACTCTCTTGCACGTTCGTTTGCTTTTCACGACGGCTTTGATTCTGGACGGCAGGGAAGAGCGGTCGCTGCCGCGGCATGCGTGGTGCGAGCCGTTTCGTGCGCCGTACGGGCATGCACGACCGGCGAGTGTGCGGAGCGCTTCCGCGTGCAAAAACGCTTCATGCTTTCAGCTTGCTGGATTTCTTCTTAAAATGTAGCTACTAAGATTAGCTGTCGTCACAGCCGACAACGTTGATCGGGAAAACGAGCAAGAAGTTCAGTAAGCCTAGAGCAATGCGGTCCCACAAATTTTCTAATCCCCTTATAGTAATGGATCAAAAACTTGGGGTACCCCGTATTTGTTTGAGCCCGTCTCTTCACGTATGAAGCACTGACCACCCGAAGACACGGCCGACCCCGCGACTATTGGCGGTGAGCGCGACCACTGGCGGCGCTGCGAAGCGCGCCTCCGTGACGTCGGCTTAGGGATTCTCGCATTTGTCGTCTGCTTCACTCGGGCTCGCTCTCCCTGTAGTTTTCTTTGCGCGCGGTGACTTTTGATGCTTGTCCGTACAAGATTTTGTTTGCGCGTAAGTTATTATATATAAGATTTAAAATCGCATACACTAGCTCAGGGCATGATTTAAAGTGCATTTTTTATACTTCTGCGGAAGACAAACTGCCGGCGTCGCCCCATTATTGCGAAGCCGGTCCTACGCGAAGCGGGAAGTCTCGGACCTAGGCGTCAGCTCCTCTATCCTGCAATCTTTCGAACAAAAGGAACAGTCAGCTGTTAATAACCGACAACAGCGAGAATGCAAGACCAAAACTAATTCCCAGGTCTTCGGGACTTCGGGCATTACGATTCCCGGTAATCGTATGTAAGGTAAAACAGTTTTTGCAACCTTGCCGAACGTTCGAAAGTAGTGTATCACATCACTTTACATTGTAATATCGAGAAAGTATTCCAACATGCACGAAGGGCCGCAAAATTAATATAGGTCGAGTTTCAAATAACCTACTGTGTGTATAGGCACCTGCTGATTTTATACAAGGCTTCCAACCAGTACTGAGCCTCATTGAGCAAAATGAGTCACGTGTAGAGAACAATACAGTAAAACTATGTTTGTTCAGACCTGGAGGCATATTTCGGTACATTTCCCACAGCCATATCTTCACAATATTCAGAAATGCGTTACAGTCAAGCTGTACACAAGCGGAGGATTAGGAGAAGGAGGCGGAGGAGAAAACTCCATTTAACAGGGAAATTGAGCCGGTTACTGGGCGGTGTCCTCAGCCCAGAACAAGAGAATAAGAGTAATTTTAGTCAATTCATTGAACACCATCCCAAATATAGGCCAGGATTTATTCGTTACGCCTGGAAGGGTTGGAAAACAATAAAGAGCTGCTTGTACATACTCACTGGTTTCGATTCGCGTAATCTATGCAGGTATAATATTTATTGCGTTCGTTAGCGAGTATATCAAGCCTTCAACACCGAAATCATGTCATTACCGTGCGGGCTGAGAGTCAGTTCATTATGATAACGATGGTTACGTTAGAAATTCGGGGAACAAAGGCACCTTCGAGTGCTCTGGACAGCGTTGCCTGCGCCGTTTCGCACTGGCGTAGCCGAAGCATTTTCATTGCATTTGCATGTGAATAAACATTGCCCGCTTCAGATATGTACCATCTTGCAGGCAGCCATAACGAAAGCCAACTTAAGAAGAAAATACTGTATGCCTTACAGCCTGAAGAAAATATCCACACAAACGCTGTGAGCCTCCGAAACACACCCAAATTTCCTAATAAGACTTTTGTGACGGTGCAGAAAATTTAATGCGTTGGGCACAAAAAAACATTAATCTGATGCAAGTCAACAAGAACAGATGAAATAGAAGACAGCCGTTTTATTTCCCGCTGTGCGATGCGCGTGTAAGGGACCGCTGCTTGGTGCGTAGCATTTGACCGTGGAATCTTCATAAGAGCATCTCAAAAATACTTTAGGGAAGCCCATGCATTTGGATACTCATCGAGGAGCTCTGAGAACTGAATCTCGCAAATAGGTTAAAAAGGGCGAGTTAAACACGATCGAGCGATGACCGATGCTCTGAAGAAAGTTTTTTTTCGCTCTCCACGTGCGTTGAAAACATGTGCGGGATACAGATTGAAATTATTCAGACGTATCAGAAGCGTGTACAGTAACTGAATTACTGGAAATACGCTTTCTAATGCACTAAAGCATCAAAGCGGGCGATTTCTAGCACTGGCACTGCTGCCTCTTACAAGCGGAGTGTAGCAGACGACAGCGGCGCGAGTCCCTAAGCCGAGCCAGTCAGAGCCAGGGGTCAGAGTCAGAGCCAGCCTAGTCAGAGCCAGGCCGAGTCACAGCCAGGGGGCGCGACTCAAACATCTCATCGCCAATTCGTGAAGGCAATGTAGTAGCCACGGGCGCTCCGGTAGGAAATCTCTTGTGTCTAGGAGCTGCTTCAGGGAATCACACAGTGGCGTTAAGGTAGAAAATTGACGCGGAAGCAACTCTACGCAATGAAGATTAATAAAGTGCAGTTTTACACGACCTGCTTAATTTGAAACTTCGCCGAGGAAACTGGGACACAGCGAAGCAGCGGCGCAGCGGCGCAGGTCGCTGGCAGTCTTCCGAATATGACGCTACTTCCGGTCGCTGCTCTCCGTTTCCTGCTCTTCCGGCGATGCGGCAGAGAGCAGTGGGGCGGGGCGTAGGGCCAACTTTAACGACGAATACCGCTGTCCCCAAGCTAAAATGCCGAAAAAAAGTTTATAGGCATAAACTGACCAACGTAATAACTGTAAAAAGTAGAGTTTTGCTCGGTTGTAAAAGCACTTCAGTAGCCCTTTAAGGCCGGGTCCATGCGCAGCCCAGGACACAGAGGTGGCAGTTTTACAGGCGTCCGTATAAAATTCAAAACACTGATACTTCTGCTGCAGATACAAGAAGTGCTGCAGAATTGCAGATCTAGGAGCTCGGTTACTTTTTACATGTGTGAAGGCTGTGCCGCATGATACAGGGCGGAGATGCCGTGGTGCTATAAAATCTGTTACAGAAGTTTGTATGATATCTAAAAAGGAGACAGCAAGCTCTGACGCTTCCACTCTAACTCTATAAGAAAAGGGCGCAGAGAACGATGGTCGATTCAACAGGAGTTTAGTGATGGAGGTATAATAAAAAACTGATTTAGAAGGATCCTGAGGCATGGACCAAATTTTAAAAGCATAAAGGATATCTGTGTATGCTCGCTGACGTTGTAGCTTCCATTTATTACACTCCACATACAGGCTTTCGACCGGGCTAGTACGGAAGGCGCCACATTCCAGGCGAAGCCCTAGATGAAGCACTTGGTCCTACATTTTGGGGGATGTTTTATGGGCTTACCCATAAACAACACTTCCATATTACAATCACGAAGCTATCAGGCTAGTAAAAACACATAAAGAAGTTGTTTGTCAGCACCAAATGATGAGTGGGAGAAAACCTTGAGTATAGTCAGATCCTTTAAGAATTTATGTTTACGTTGTTTTATATGAGAAATGAATGGGAGCTTTTCGTCAAGGACTACGCCTAAAGACGTGTGTTCGTTTCTGACTGATTTAAGACACCATTAAGTTTGATGTCTGGATCCGGCCGAATTCAACGCCTTTTCGAAAACAAAACACAAGTACACTTTCCTGGATAAATTTAAAACAGTTGCTATCTGCCCAAATAGCTAGCTTGTTAACACTAAGCTAGACTTGGCGCTCACAGGTAGACAGGTTACAAGACTTAAAGGATAATTGCACGTCGTCTACATAGATTGAGCAGGAAAATGATGGTGGCAATGCCTTTCTGAGTGAATTCATTTTTACAATAAACAGAGTGCAACTCAAAACTCTGCCTTGTGGAACGCCATTTTCCTGCACATGAACCCTTGAGAGTTCACTTCCAACTCTAACACGAAAGGTTCTTTCAGACAAGCAGCTGGCAAGTGTGTTCATCATTTTACCCGAAATGCCCAAGGACTTCCACTCACTGAGGATACTATACCGCCAAGCAGTATCATACGCCTTTTCAAGATAAAAGAATACTGACATACAGTACTTCTTGTGGAGGAAAGCAGCTTTGACTATGGCTCTAACGCAACGAGCTTATCATGGGTAGATCGCCCCGCCCTTAAGCCTGCCTGGCAGCTCTCGAGAAGAGCATTGTACTCTAAGAAGTACACGAGTCTCCTGTTTATCATATTTTTGAAGAGCTTACACAGGCAGCTTGTCAGAGCAATGGGACGCTAACTGGCAGGAGAGGAAGCGTCCTTCCCATCTTTCAGGAAATTCACTACTATGGCCTCCCTCCAAGAGTGTGGAATGTGCCCCGAAAGCCATATTTTATTCTATAGATGTAGAAGTGTTTTAAGGGCGTGAGTGTAGGCGTTGTATCATGGTCTATGTGACTTTGTCTGCACCTGGAGATGAAGGCTTACAAGTGGTCAGCGCGTCCTTGAGCTCATGAATTGAAAAAGGAGAATTGTAGGAAGTGTGCGAATTGTTGCTATCACGCAGGGACTTCTTTTCTGCAGATTTTTTGGGTTTGATAAAAGTGTTTGTGTAGTGTGCTGAACTGGACACGTGTGCGAAGTGTTGTGCAAGTGTGTTAGGCTGGACTTTGAGTGTGTCTGCTGTTGCGCTAACCAGGGGCAGGCTGTGTGTATGTTGTCCTTTGAGCTTACGCAAAGGTGTCCGGACTTTGTGTGTGTCCGTGTATGAATTATTGGATGTCAAGAAGGTGTGCTAACTCTCTCGTTTTGCCTCACGGCGCACACGTTTTCCGAGCGCTTTAGCCTGTTTGAACAAAACAATGTTACCCGACGTGGGGTGCCGACGAAGGATATCCCACGCCTTGTTCTGAGCCTCGCACGCCCACCTACAGTCCTCATTCCACCACGGCCTCCTCTCGTTGCGCGGGGCACCAGAAGCGTGGGGAATGGACTTTTCGGCGGCGTCAGGGTTGTGCGCCGTGAGGAGGTGGGTAGCTTCTTCAATGTGTAGATGTCTTATTGTTGTGTAGTGTAATTTGGAAGTCTCTGTAAATGTATTCCAGTTAGCTCCTGCTTCATTGAACCTGTTCTGGGAAGATGGACTGCATGGGCCTTTACCTTTATATGTTAGTGAGGTGGGGAAGTGGTCACTACCATGTGGGTCAGTCTCCACACCCCACTCGAGAAGAGGAAAGAACAGCGGAGCCAATAGCCAAGTCAAGATATGAGTGTGTGTTGTGCCTATATTAACGTATGTGGGCTTATTTTCGTTGAAGACAAACAAACGAACATTTATTAAAAGGGATGGCTCAAGGCCACATGGGGAAGAGGAGGGAGGGGACATGAAGACCTCAGTAGTGTCCCAACATGGAGGAGTCCAGAACGAACCGCCAAAGTGCGGATAAAGTCTGTTTGATGCGGCCCTTCGGACGGATCCAGTTCTCGTAAGCGAGTACCCAGGCAGGCCGATGTGTCTCACGTGGCCCTACGAGACCTATGCAGTCCCATACAAAGTGATGAATGGTTGGCTTCAGACTTCCCACATGCGTAACAGACGTACGAAGGGTCGGATGGTGATGCCACCGCAGACGAAAGGTCTTGGGAAGCTGCTGCCGTGTAATTGCCGCTCCTCATTGTTCTAGTCGAGGCGTGCCTCCACCTGGCCACGACGTCATCAGTTAAAGCGTATCCGGAGCGCCCACGGTTAAGGAAGACATGTGCAGAGCGACTAAGCCCAGGAGGCACTGGGTCCGGGTTGATGGGCACTGTTGAAAGGATCTCCTGACGGCGGCGCTGTTTGCGGCAGCGGCGTTCGCCATCGGGATCGAAGCAGAACTCCCCAGTGCGGGAGCGTAAAGCTGCGGGTGGAAATTTCGACAAGCCTCGCTCGCCAGCTGATGGGCCCACTCACTACCGAGGGCTCTTGCGTGCCCGGGTGTCAGGCGAACGGTCACAGTAATGACAGTGCGCAGTCGCAACGTTGCACAGGAACGTTTAATGTTACGAGCAACTGAGTGCCGTCTGGGTGGTTCAATGAGATAACGTAAAGCCTCTGCGCTGTCCGTAAATACGCTGACGCTTCGGTACGTTTGGGGATCAGCTGCCAATTGCGTACAGCCAGCTGGACCCCCTCGTCGATGGCGCGAAGCTCCAGCGCTATGGCGGTAGGGTGGCATGGTCACTTGAAGGTGCGGGTTGTGTCTACGGCCGGTACGTGTGTAACGGCGGCGAGGGACGCTGTTTGTAAATGGCACCGCAAACAAAGCAGCCACGAAGACAGAAAGTGTTGCTGAGTCTTCTGTGTTCAAGGGAGGTGCGGTGACCGAAGGAACATGTCTATGCGATGGGTAAGTTCCTTCGTGACGTGGAGTGGGTGCTGGCCTTTGCTCAGTAATGAGCTCATTCTCCAAGGTGGAATGTGCTTATGTATGGTTGGTACAGGACGTGTCGAAATCCTCACAGTGCATGGCACAGTAATCGGCGGCCCTGGTGAGTGAGATTGCGATGGTCTTTCGCCCCCTCTGCCCTGGATTGGATTATGCTTTCGAGAGTGGTAAGACCAGAGTACCGATAGAGCTCCTGAATCCATGTGTGTCGTGGAAGCCCAGTTATATAGCTCGAAGCGCTTCCCGGTAAAGGGACTCCTAGCTGATGGGTCTGGTGTTTGGTGAGGGACATAGCACATGGCGCCATATGTGGCTTTGGACACAAGTACACTTTGCACTAAACGCCGAGCTACGTCCTGCGATGCCCCGCCAAAGGTGTTGGAGATGCGGCGAATGAGGTGCAGGAGGCTACGCCACTGCGGCCGAAGTTGCTTGATTCATTCTGTAGCGCCACCGTTCTGGTGAACGGGCACCCCGAGGACACGCACCCAATCCTGTGGAGCAGGCTGGAGCGAAGCGCCGTCAATGGTTAAATGAATCCGGGAGCGCTCTGCAGGTGTGCCCGTATGGCCAGGAAGTGTGTTTTCGCCAGCGATATTTTCATTCCAGTGGGAGCTAGGAGGGCGCTGAACGTGTCTAGGGCCTTCTGTAATTGACGCATCGCGGCATCGGTTGTGGGTTGGTCACTTGCCTCAGTCCAAATTGTGATGTCATCGGCATAGGCCGTGACAAGAACACCTTCCACTGCAGACACCCCATGAATCAACTTCCTGAGAGCCAAATTAAAAATAACAGGGGAGATGGTAGCCCCCTGGGGCACCCGCAGCAATTGGTGAAGGAAATGATGTCGTGGCGGCCGAATCGAATCTCGTATGTGCGGTTAGCCAGGAAGCTCCGTACAAAATTGCGCAGCCGCTTACCCGGATTAGGGCATCGAGTACCGCTGCGTGTGATACGGTGTCGTAATCCTTTTGCAAATCAATAGCAACAAGAATGTGTGGCCGCTTATACCGGCTTCCTCGCACCAACTTTCGTAGAAGGTAGAGACTGTCGTGGGTGCTGAAATTTGGTCGGAATCCTCTCTGAGCCGGGTGGAAGTAGTTGTTTTCTTCTTTCAAGTGATGACTCAGTCGCGTGGTGGCCATCCGCTCAATCAACATACAGGCGGTAGACGTAAGCGAGATTGGACGTAAATTTTCAAGGACTGCAGGATCCTTGCCTGCCTTGGGAATGGGTACCACAACCGCGTGCTTGAGGGTTGAAGGGACGACGCCACTGGTCCATATGCCGTTAAGTGCCTGAAGAAGCTCCTCTTTCTGTGCAACCGGCAGATTGCGAAGCATAGACCAAGACACGCCGTCTTTTCCTGGTGTGCTAGACACATTGATTTGCTCAAGGCCAACCGTGAGCTCAGCAGATGTAAATGGCATCTCAATCTGTTCGCTGTCGTTCACTGGCTCCAGAGCGTAGATATAAGGTGGCGGTTGAGACGGAGGTTGGGGGAAGAAAATACGCGCCGCCTCTCTTTCGAAGACCGCATGGGATTGCCCAGTACGAAGTAGCACCGTATCCACCGTACCCTGCAGCTTTGTACGCCCGGCTAGGCTTTCGAAGGTGTTCCACAGTTTCCGGGACCCAGTGTGAGAGGAAAAGAGTCGCAGTGCTCTTCCCAACGCTTGCGGGCAAGGAGCTTCACGTATTTTCTAATGTTCGCTGTCTGGTGGCGGAGGCGCACAAGGTCAACATAAGTGCGACCTCCGGTCCGATAGCGCTGCTGCAAGTCGTCGCGAGCATTCCATAGATTGATCAGGTGTCGGTCAGGAGCAGGAGTGTCCTGGTCCACTTCGACGACCGTTGCAGCACCATTTGCAGCAATCAAAATGCGAATTTAGCAGAATTGTGAGTGAGTCTAAGTTCGAGTTGCGATGTCTTTCTGTTTCGAAAAATTGAAGCTCCCTGAAAGGGGGCCAGTCTACATACCGGACATTCTTGTTAATTTTCCGCGCGGTGCCGGAAGGCGTAATCCAAATGGGGTAATGGTCACTTCGCCAAGATGAAGAGTCGCATTTCCGTATGATACCGTTGAAGGAGTGGCCCAGGTCAAATCGGGAATGGTGTCCCGCGGGCGCTCGGCGACTGCCCCAGCCGCGTGGGGCACGACAGATCATTAACAAGGATGGGGTCCGCATCTTCTGCTGATTCCTCGAGGTTGCGGCCGCGGATGTTGGTGACGCGATATC
This sequence comes from Haemaphysalis longicornis, assembly GCA_013339765.2. Lineage (NCBI taxonomy): Eukaryota > Metazoa > Arthropoda > Arachnida > Ixodida > Ixodidae > Haemaphysalis > Haemaphysalis longicornis. The sequence goes on from JABSTR010001260.1 coordinate 76,278, forward strand.
CCCAAGTCGTGCTGAGGGCATTGAAATCACCCCCAATCACACCTTCGTCCCGAGGGTACTGTCGCGGAATTCATGTCCCTCCTTGACGGGTTTTCCTGCCGCTCGCCATTTTCGTGCCGAGAGGAGCCGTACCGCGTAGTGAAGGGATGTTCTCGCCGCCATTGTCGCACCCGGGTCGGCTGGCCATGTGTTTCGGGGAGAGAGGTGGGCGAGAGTGCCGCGGCAAGGCTGCGCCCCGCGAATTCTTGGAAGACGCGCGGCCCGGTGGACGCTGTGCGTGGTGCAGCGCGGGGTTTCCGAGGAGAATGGGCTGAGAACTGGTGGTGGCCGGACGTACGGCCGGGACGCGGCGTCGGCCTTGAGGGCTGTGCTGGGGAGGCTGAGCGACGACGGCGGTGAACTTCGGGCCCCCGATGATTCCTCAAGGAGGCGGCAGCGCTCGGACGGAGTTCACCCAAATTGCGTCGCTGATGAGCGGCGCCCCACTACAGACGACCGACAGCCTCCGTCACCCCGGCGAGACCATCAGCCGGACCGCAGCTAAGACGTTCTCCCCTTCTCCACCTTTCCTCGGACTCTTCCTATTCATCTTCTGTGTCGTATTTCCCTAAGCGGACTGCACGGGCTTCTTATCCGCCTCCTTCAGTGCACCACGCTGCCTGTGTTTCTAGCGGGCCTATTGTTAGTAGTTGGGGGAAGCCTCCAACCCCGACTATTGTACACTCTACTGTCCCCTTCATTTACTGTCGCCTCCTCCTCGGGCTCGCGCGTGTACCGTTTCTTTCATTGTGATTAATGTACTTCGTGTCGGTTCTTGGCAGCTCTCACCCCAACGGGGTGTCAACTGCAGCGTGTTATTAACTCGTCAAACCTTCTGTCTGTCTGTTTTGAATTTCCTAACAGAGCACGCAACTGCCACATCCAGTCAAAATTTGCACCTGGTAATTGAGGGACGCACATAGGTCGATACCACAAGTAAGGTCCTCCGTCCAAAGTACACGCGGACAGCCACTACTTTCTGAAAATCGTTGCAAATGCCTGCAGTAGGCACCGGGCAGTGAGGGGTTCCTCTCAGAACGTATAAAGCTGGTCTGTTGGATCACTACGCTGGTGGCTTGGTCAGAAATGTGGTGTAGCGAATGGTGAGGTACCTCATAAGAACGGTAGCCTTGTATGCCCGGGCCTTTTCCTTTCGTCTCTTGGCAGTAGGACTACCGACGGCTTGCGATCCTAAGCCCGCAGATGTTCATTCAGCTCTGCGGCATTGGCGCGCAACCCGCGACAGTTCCACTGCAGCAGCAACGAGGCTTTAGCACTTGCTGCCATGTTCTGTGTTGGATAGTATCGATGGATCATGCTGAAGGACGGGCCGGGTAGCTGTGGGGGTGCTGCTTTGGACACAGCTGGGATCTGCAGACTGAGGCAAGTGTGGCCAGTACTTAGAGAGCGCGATGTCGAGATGTTTGGAGATCAACCTGCTTATAAGGTGTTAAACCTCTGTGGCTATCCAGGCGCAATGAAAACCGGACGTCTGGCACGTAGAACTCCTTTGACTGAGAACCTGAGTGTCGTGGTTCTCCTGCTGGGCTTTACGTTCTGCTGTCTTTCGGGCTTGTGCGGCGCAGGCGTGCTTGTATTCTTGCTGCAGTGATGGCAGCTCAGTTTGTAGGGCTGTGATCTTTGAAGAAAGACAGTCCAGGTACTCGGAAGAGGGAGCATTGTTGGACACCTTTCGTGATTGCTTCTTCCGCTTGTGTCCAACTGACGCGCTGCCGGAACGCTCACGAGATGGTAAACGCGCAGTCGTGGGCGAAATGTGGGTGTCGGGTTGTTGAAATGTCGGGTTGTTGAAGAGGCATGCTCCTGAAGATGTAAGGAATTCCTCTATCAGGCGACTTCGGGAATTCATGCGAGAAGAGCATCAGAAAGAATTGTGTGTATTAAGGTCGCCTGTTAGGATGTATGGTTCGGGCAGCTGGTCGACCAGCGCCTCGAAGTCAGAGCTCGAAAGAGCAAGATCAGGAAACATGTATATGGAGCATACCGTTATCAACCTTTTGAATAATATTGTGCGAATTGCTACAGCCTCAAGGACAGTGTTCAAGGTGATAGGGTGGCATGCTAAGAATATCCGGGTGATTATGGCCACACCCCCAGAAGAGTGTGTGCAGCCATGGCTGTCCTTTCTGTATACCAGGTAAACTATTCAAGAAATTTGTGTTTGGAATTCAAATGTGCTTCCTGAACACACATTACACTTGGCTGATTAGCGTGCAGTATTTCGTATACATCCTCAATATTTTTAAGAAGGCCTCTACAGTTCCATTGTATTATGCTTTCTTTTCCTATTATGAAGTGTTTGGAGCTACTGGAGTGTGACTATTTACGTAAGGTCTTTCGGGGCTTGCACTCTTGGGAGGGTGTTTTTAACCTTCTCTGGGGGTTTCCATGGAGGGACCCGCTCCTTCCTCTGCGAACCAGACAGGAAAGGCCCCACATTCATGTCATCATCAGATTTGGAAGGGGTACCCGGCGGACCGGAAACCCCGGACTTGGCACCCTTTCCGGTGCCCTTTGTCCGAGCCGTGACCGCAGAGGGTGTGCGGAGCGCCCCGAGTGGCACAGGCGGTGTGGCAGGGGTGGGGACTACTGTGGTTTCCTCCGCCTCAATCTCCTCCGTGCCTTCGCGTGTGCTGCGGGCCAGTGGAGAGGAAACAGTGGGTGCGGAAGCATCCCCAACGGACGTGGATGCCACCACAGCAGCTGCTGGCTCAGCGGGCGGTGCGGGGGTATGTCGGGCTGCCCGAGGCATGTCGGGCTGCCCGAGGCCACTCAGGGGGGGGGGGGGGGCGCGGGGCGGGGGCGGGACCAAACCCGATTCTCGGTACTGGGGTCCCCACCGAAAACCAGATGCCGCTCCGCACCCACCCCCCCCCCCCCGCCGAGCTGCGTCGGCGTACCTCCCAAGGGGGAAACAGGCGAACCTCTTTCGCCCCTCTGGGAAGGTTATGTTTTCTGTTACTTTTACATTATTGATTTTTAGACGCGCCGCATCTCTTGCTCTGAGGCATGTTCCTCCTGCGTCGTCGTCGCGCCGTCCATCCGCATCCCTCATCCGTTGTTCTCTCCCACAGCTGTGTGTAACACTCTCACTCCGGCTCATTAGCATACCACAGCTGGCGCGCTTGTTTGGGCGCGCTTCGCTGCGTAACGCTGGCCATTAACAACTGCTCCGGCGCGCGCAAGTTCGCGGATGCGCGACTCTCCTCCATGCCTCCTCTCTTGCAAGCGCTGTGAATATAAAGCGGGTATCGCGCTCCGGCGGTTCAGTCAAGCGCTCGCTCTCGCACTTGACGTGACCTTGTTTGACTACTTCGTGCTTGAGTTGATTCTTCCGATGAAGACGTGATGGAAGCGACGGTCTTTTTCAGTGAGTGGTGTGACACAACAATTACGCCCATCGTCCCGCGTATAGGAACACCTCCATGTGATGGAAATGCATCATACGCGTTCACAACACGTTTCACGCGATTTAGTGAATCAACCCAACGGAAACACCAATTGAACCCCCCGATGCGTCGCATCACACCAGGGTTCCCTCGCGGGAAGATGGGAGTAATTTTTTTTCTCAAGTTGAAACTTTTCACAAGCGCGACAGTATGCTGCGTGTGGACCCTGGCAATTCGGGCAGTGAAGTTGGTTGCAGTGCAGTTGTCGGAGAGATGACCATGATGGGCGCATTTGGCACATGTTGTTCTGCCGCGATAGGAGGTAGTATCATGCCCGAACCGCTGGCACTTGAAACAGCGCAGCGGGTTCGGGATGTACGGCCGGACAGAACAACGAATGAAACTTGCGTTGACATGCTCGGGCAGTGTGCAGCGGTCAAAAGTAAGTATCAAGTGTTTGGCGGCTATTTGTTTTCTCTCCTAATGACGATGCGCCTTACTGCTGTCACGCCTTGATCTTTTATGCATTCGAGCAAATTGGTCTCTGTCTCGGTTAGGGACTTTGGCCTCGGTCGTCGTGGGGTGCGGACGTGTTTTTCGTTCGCTCCTGCGCGGCCGGCCACGCGTCGCGAGCCATGGGTGATTTTTTCGGGCGGTGCGCGCTCTGCTGCGTGAGGCCGTCGAGCGCCTGCTCCAGCTCGCCAGTAACCCCCCGTCTGCCTGGAAGATCACCCAGCAAGCTCCCCTCACTTCTGACCACCGCGCACGACTCATCGCAGCACAGCCTCGCCTCAACGCTTCACCGCTCCCGTCGAGAACTTCTCCCGGACGCAGCATGGCGCCAAGACCTGTGTTTGTGGTCTGTAGTGTGCCCGGTGGCCCCCAGTGACCGTGGCAACGCTTCTTTTCTTCGCGGCGCCTTAACTTTTTCTCTTTTCTCTCTTTACTTATCTCCTTTTCTATACCCTATTCTATTCACCCCCTTCTATATTCCCTACCACCCGGACTGGGTTGTATACCGGTGAGCCCCAGATGGGTCAAAATTATCCCCAGTCCATTTCTTTTCCTTTTCCATCGAACCACTCAGTCAGTCAGTCAGTCTGTCTCGGTTAGGAGGTCTGGCTCAGATATCACACCCTGGGAGCTGTTGAGGCTGTGGTAGGGTGTGACTCTGATATCCAGGTCTGCCATGCGGGTTTGGCTCATGGGAATTGTGGCTTGCTGCTGTGTGTTGATCTCAAATAAGATCTCACGAGTTCTTAGTTTTTTAGCATTCTATCTCTTGCCAAGGATAGCTTGAAGAAATTCGGACACAAGGAATGCTGATTGTGAATGAACAGGCTTAGATTTGTCAACTGATTCAACTATCAAAAAGTGGGGGTAGTTGTCGGGTGAAAAGGGGTTGATGGCAGGAAGAGGTGGAAAAAATGCTTGGGTGCGGACCCTTTTCAGGGTCCGATCATGTTTGGAAAGGGGTTTTCGATTTACCATACGGCATAGGAAAAAGCAGGGCACGGGGGTACTTCCTTCGCTCGGGTTTCCCTAGTACCGAGAGAGGTCCCGGAGCTCCCTGCCTGGTAAACATACAGGGAGCCCCTCCGCCGGAGCTTGACCGGGGCTCCGACGGCCACCATTTGAGGTCTCTACCCTTCACCTTAAAACTCATTACCACAGTCAGTAACAGCGTGAGTATTGGGGGCTCGGGGTCCGCGGTGTCGCCAATACCGTCACCAAGATTACTCAAGGTGCCCCGACGTGTGCCGAGAGATGTGTGCCGAAATCCTCAGACACGAGAGTTTTGGTTGTTTACCTCCATCAGAAAAACGAGTACCTTGAGTGGATGAAACACACATCCTACAACCTATCCTCAGATTCACTCCAAATGAAAAGAGGGATATGAAACATGACGGGAACATGCAGACATGTGTGAAAGTAATGACGATGGCAACTCAATTTCATATTTGTATGCTATTTGGAAGTCATATGAATATGCTTAAGCACCGTCATTCTAGGTACTACAGCGGAACCAACTTAATCCGCAGTTACTGTAGTTATTCCCCACATCTTAAACTGTTCAACGATCAGCAGTGACCTAAAACTATCAGTTTTTAAAACAATCGGTTTGTGGTCCGTGCGATTTTAGTCTGGCAATGTGCCTAATTAAAAATAACACGCATATATGCCTTATTCGTATAAATAATCGTCGTCTTTGCCTCGAAAGTGGTATTTACAAATGTGGGCGTTTACGTACTCCACAGCAAGTATCATCATCAGTACTTTCAGACTTGCTGTAGGCGACGTAGGCTGCGCATATACTGCTTTTGAAATTCAGTGCAATCAATATTATTCAAAGGTTCATTTACTTGCCGTTAAGGACATTAGTGCTGGTATGTGGCCACAGACAAAAGTGAACGTTTTGTTTGTAAGCTTACACGTGACTAACTAGAAGTTTTTGTTTCGCAATCCTAGCGGGTTGTTACATGCCCTGTATTACACAGCATGATATTTTACCAGTGCTATTCGGCTGGCAATGACGACTGGAACCTTGATATGTGTCCTTACCTCCTCCCTCCTCCCGTATCTTTCTGTTCTGTTACATGCATTACGAGGGCCCTGGCTGCAGCAGTTCGGATATGCCAATTGCGAACCCCGACCTCCGACTACATCTTACGTGGCGGCCGCTGGGAAAAAAGACGTTCTACGTCTCCCGCGGAGGTCGACGGGCGGCGCTAGTTGACCGTCCTCAGAGCACTTGTAAATATAAACCCCCGCGGTAAAAGTCGAGAGAGGAGCCGCTGCGGGATAGCATAATTGGTCAGTGCAGCGCACGCGTTATGCGGAGATGTGGGTTCGACTCCCGCTCCCGAAAAAAACGGCGGATTTTTTCTCGACCTATATTTTTGCTTATTAGATGCCACGCATCTCTTGCTCGGGGGTATGTCCCTCCGGCGTCGGCGTTGTCCGCACGTTCACTGCACATGTGCAACTCTCCCCCGTTCTTCTCTCCGACAGCTGTGCGTAACACTCTCACTCCGTCTCATTATCATAACAACAACAGCTGCGCGGGCGCTTCGCTACGCTCGCGTCTGCTCCGGCGCGAAAGGGCGCGCATGCGCGACTCTCCTCCGCTGTCTCCTCTCCTTCAGGCGCTGTGAATATAAAGCGGGTAGCGCGCTGTGGCGGTTCAGTCAAGCGCTCGCTCTCGATCAACTCCGTGTGACCTTGATTGACAACTTTGTGCTTGACTTGATTCTTCCAATGAAGACGTGATGGAAGCGACGGTACCTTCAGCGAGTGGATTGACGCAATCGAATACCAGCGTCACTGCAAACGCTCATACGAACACATGCGGGTGTTCGTATGAGAACAGCCGCATGTGATGGAAATGCATCATACGCGTTCACAACACCTTTCACGCGATTTAGAGAATCAACCCAATGGAAACGCCAATTTAACCCCCCCCCCCCCCCCCCCCCCCCCCCCGATGCGTCGCATCAAATCAGGGTTCCCTCGCTGCAAGATGGGCGTAATTTTTTTTGTGCGTGTCGTCGGGCTATGTTCCTCCAAGCAGTCTTCGCAGGCAGCGCTGAGCTGCTCTGACCCGGAGAGACCCAAGATCATCATAGCCCGGGCTACAAAGGTCGCCGCACAGCTCCGGCTGCCGGTCCTTCCCTCGCCTAGTGGTCCTTATTTATAAAATGCTTCTCTCTTCTCTCTCTCGTCTCTCTCTCTCTCTCCTATCTCTCGCGCGCGCGCACATCTTGTCTGCTGGGAGTTGCTGCTGCGTTTTATTATTGATGGTTCGCTCTCCCTCAGAATATCTGTTATTAAAACAACTAATGCATCAGACCCTTATTGACGTCTGTCTACCTGTGCCCTTGTATAGTTATTTGTATAAGTCCGATCCGGGCTAAGTCGTTCTGAAAGGGGTAAAGAGGATGCTCTCCCAGGTGCCAGCAAGGTTTCTTATACCTCTAACCAGCTAAAGAAATTTTCATGTCCGCGTCAGCAGAAACCTCCCAGGCTGCTACTAGCTGCGCCCTGGCTACACAAATCAGCTGCTGGCAGCGCCACGGATCGAACCAGGGCTCGCGTAGCGAAGAGGAGCGAGAGCCTGTCGTCTTGCCGACTTAGCTACGTACGCCCAGAAGTGTAGGAGGAGACCGACGGTTGTTGGGATTCAGCGCATTTGGAGGGGGAGGGCGCCGCTATAAGTCAAGAGTGAGGGGGAAGAGATGACGTCAAAGATACGGTGTCGTCGTCTTCCTCACCCTTCGAAAGACGCTAAAAGTGGCCGCCAGAAACAGCGCGTTCTAGCAACGTGCCGGCACGTGCAACATGAAAGCAAGCAAAAAAAAAATCACGCCATATCCACGGAATGAATGATGATAAGTGGGGCGAAGCTCGAGAGGGGGAGATCATCGGTACCGTAACTCTCCCGTGAAAGTTCGCCCATTACATCATTAAGAAAGACGTAAGACTGTGTGCGTACATTGTACAAAATCAACTTTTATTTTCGGAGTCAATGCTCCCAGCCCAGACCTGGTGAAAGACCCCGCGCCATTGAGGACTACCCCGCACCTCCTACCACAATTTGTCACGTAGGATGGGGACACAACGGTAAAGAAAGAACTTTTATTTAGGGCGAACTTGTGCCCGAACAAGACGAGAGGAAACGAGCAAAGGTCCTTGCGTCTCGTTCGATCTCCGAGAACGACTGCCTGCGTTCGTGGCGTGATCTCTTGCGTGATCTCCCCCTCGCAGTGCACGTGCGCTCGCGCCTCCGTTGGCGAACACAGACAAGCTCGCGCTCCCGGTGCCGAGTTTGCGCTGCCGGTTGCAGCCGGTTCCTGCGCGTGCAACGCGGCCCACTTTGCGACATCTCCGAAAGCATGCGGCGGTCACGTACCACGAGACACAAGGGATGGACAGACCCATGACTTAAGGACCTTCGCCCCTAAAAGGACAGAACGCCCGCTCGTGCTGTTCAGGAATGGGAGGGGGCCTGCACTGCGAAGGCGGGAAATTCGAATTGCATTGGAACCAGCCTCCGTTAAATTCATCAAGCAAGGAGAGAGACAGGCAGGCGAAGAGCGTAATGGGTGGTAGCAGTGAGTGGATGCGACGTGTGTGAATTGAAGTGACGCCGCATGAATATTCGCTGTGGGTGTCGTTTACAGCTTCGTAGTCAAACCAGGTTCACAGCGTGGATTCATGGATTTCCTACTTCATAGTAACACATTACCAGCAAATCCATCGGTTCACGAATAAGCTTTTTCATTCCGTAGACTGCAAACTACAGTATATACCTGTGTGCCGAAACCGGAGAACACATATTGCTGGAATGCGCTGACGACGTGTTTCATTGAAACATTTTGGACAAACTATAAAAAAAAATTGGCGGAGCTTGCACTAAGGGTGTGGGGCTGGAGAAACCAGAGCAGGCGGCCCCTCTTCATTCGTCGGAGACCCGGCTGTTCCACTTCACATGTATTTCCGAACGTGCCGTTGAATGTTCTCCGTGACTGCCCGGCGCGGATTGTTTTGTCCACAGGCTTTCACACCTCTCCCAAGGTGTGCCGCGTTTGCACGCGGTACACGCTATAACCAACAGCAACCGGCATCGCAAACTGGGCGTCTGCAGCGCGACCTGTTCTATACGCCCCACTTCAGGCGCGAATGCACGTGGACTGGCAAGGAGAACAGCACGTCACAGATCATGCCACGAGCGCTCGGCATAGTCTTCTCGAAGGTCGAGCTCGTCAGCGCCGGGAGCTCCTCACCGGTGCTCGGTATTTTTCCTTGGCATGTTTTGCACGTGGCGCTAGCCCACGTGCTACCTGGACGACGCCGCTGGATACGAATGTTTATAGTATGTGTTCCGCATTGACGTGGCGGCTTAACGGGCGCCGTTGAGGCTCGGCGAAGCTATGCCTATGGAAGCGAAGTGAGCGCGAAGCTTTGGTACAGCTCCGTCAGGGGTTGCTAGGCAACGTGATGTGACGTCATCGCTCCGCGAGGCTTTTTGGGGTGACGACGAATAACGCTCGGCTTAACGTGTCTTCTTACTAAAGTGATTTGCCGTTCTCACCGTATGGTATTCGCTTTCTCGCAGGTAAGGAGTGAAAGTGGGGTTCCAACTGACATGCTGATATTGTTGAGCCTCTACAGTTTATAAAAAACGTGAATCAAAACACAGGCTGATGGGTATGCTCACCACCGAGAGATTGATTCATTGTATGTTTTGTTCTGGTACGCTTAGTATCTATATCAGGCGCAGTGTGATCCACAAAGATTGACTGCCGGTATCAGGTGATTTGTTGAGATTCACAACGATTTTAACCCATTTGTCAGCTCCAAGCGCACAAGGTTGTTTTTACTCAATTGTTGCAATTTGTTGTAATGCCGGACAGGTAATGAAGAAAAAAATTGGTTCCAATCGACGCTATGAAGGTGGTTTCACTGCGAAGCTGTAAACGACACCCGCAGCAATTACCCACGCGGCGTCACTTCAATTCACACACGTGGCATCCACTCACTGCTATCGCCCATCACGCTATTCGACTCCCCGTCTGCATCCTTTCTTGAGGATTTAACAGACGTTTGTCCAATTCAATTCAAATTTCCCGCCCTCGCAGTGGTGACGCGCCCCCTGCCAGAACAGCGCGAGCGAGAGTTCTGTTCTTTTTTTGCTTGCTTTCATTTCGCACGTGCCGGCACGTCACTGCGCAGTTTGGAACGCGCCGTTTCTGGCGTATCAGTGCTTGAGTTTGGGCTAGTTGGTAGCGGTATTCCATGGCCTCGTATAGCGCAAAAAAATCGCCACAGGACACAAGGAGGCGATGGGCACAAGCGCTAACTTCGAGGGAGTATGACGTCATCGTTTGTGGCGGCCATTTTTAGCGTCTTTCGAAGAGTGAGGAGGACGGCGACACCGTTTCACCCGCCGCGGTTGCTCAGTGGCTAAGGCGTTGCGCTGCTGAGCACGAGGACGCGGGTTCGATTCCCGGCCGCGGCGGCCGCTTTTCTTATGGAGGCGAAAAGCAAAAACGCCCGTGTGTACGACATTTCGGCGCACGTTAAAGATCCGCAGGTGGTCAAAATTAATCCGGAGCCCTCCACTACGGTGCGCCTCATCGCCTGCGTTGCGTCGGCGCGTAAAACCCTACAATCAGACACCGTTTCTTTGACGTCATCTCTCTCATTGCTTCACCCTTACTCTTGCCTTATGCGGCGCCCTCCACCTCCACAGGCGCTGAATCCTGACAACCGTCGGTCTCCTCCACCTACACTTCTGGGCGTAGCTTAGTCGGCAAGACGACAGGCTCTCACCCTTCTTCGCTGCGCGAGCCCTGGTTCGATCTCTGGCGGTGCCAGCAGCTTATTTGTGTAGCCAGGGTGTAGCCAGTAGCAGCGTGGGAGTTTCTGCTGACGGGGACACGATACTTTCCGCAGTAAAGCAAAAATATAGCTCAGTGGTAGAGCGCTGTTATTGTAACCAGCAATCGTTATTTCGATCCTCGATGGCAAGGTTTTTTTTTTTCGCATTTCAAAGCCCGCAGAATATTATTACTACCTCTAAGCGTTGCGATAACGTGCGGCGTTATCGCTCATTTGGAGATTCCACTTCCTACAACCGAAGCGGGCTGTGGTGAAATGTTGAGCTCCCTAGCTGGACAGTCCTCAGGGCAGGAGAAGAGGACGACTGGCGCTGAAACTGAGGAATATGAAATACGTCCGCCTCAACACCCACCAGGGCGGTTTTTAAACATGGTATTGTTTTGTATACGCGGTAAAGTAGGACCTTATCGAGTGAAAGATTTCCGCGACACGCTGGCTACCTTGTAACTGCTCTCCCACGTGATTCCACTGCGGACATTCCAAAGAAACCACGCGTAAGCAGTGAGAACTAAGCAGGCGGAAAGAGCGAAGACATTGGTGGCCTTTTGCGATGTGAAAGTGGAGGAACTGCTGCAGGGTCATTAACCAGTGTAGCTAGGTGTTGCGAGCGAAGGTGCAGTGGTTTCTCTATATCGTCTCTGACTACGTCTCGCGCTGCGGTTTTGCCGCGTTCGAGGTGACGCCTTACGTCGCAAAGGACCGGTAACGTGTGTCTGGTTGCAGGGACGCGGGCTCAACGAAGCGCCTTGCGGCACTCAGGACTAGGACTGCCCTCCCGCCCAAAAACATGTTGGCCTTTTAGCCACGAAGTCGCCCAGTGGGTGTAAATAAATACACGACAACGTCACCGCACCCGCGGGGCGTGACAAGTCGCAAGATTTCATGAATGACGCTGAAGCGGAAGAAGCCACCGCTGAAGGAGGAAGAGACAGGCCAGCACCGACACCTGATCCCGAAGTTGAGGAAAGTGCATAGGACGCGTGATATTGATATGGTGTATTATAATTTTTCGCGGCGTTTGAAACTCCGCAGCTTATTTCTGAAGTTCAGATTTGTCTCCAAAAAACCGCAGATAGAGTGTAAGGATGTTTTCGCAGTGCGGAATACCCGTACGCGAGGCCATTGTATATCCGTTCGCAGTGTGCCGTAAAGATCGATGATGATGTTACGTACGCTTGTGCGTCGTAATGAATGCGGGGCTGATACGATTCGCACATGCATAGTTCAATGCACGCCGTCTGTAATTAACAAATAAAGCAAGCCTTCAAAACATGTCTCTAAGTTATGTTTTCTTCATGTTTAGTTTCCTATTATAATTGCTTCAGTAGAGCCGGTACGCGAGTAAAATTACAAGTTCACATAAACGCCGCCTTATTTTTTCCATTACTCCACCGTGTAGTAAGCCCTTTTTTATTTTCTTGGCAGCTCTGATGGCTATTCCGGAAAGAATACTGAACCGTATGCATGGAGTGGTAACCAAACGTTTTTTTTAACAGCACCCTCTTCAAATCCACTGCCACGCCAATTACTGAAACAACGCCAACTGTGCCGGTGTAACTCTCAGGCCAAATCCCTGTACTTCGTAGAAA
>JABSTR010001261.1:0-171744 GCA_013339765.2 Haemaphysalis longicornis
CGTTTTGTGCTATTTTGTTTGAAGATGTACCAACCTTCCCAACTATAAACCCTGCTACAACAAACGTGTGTGCATGCCTTTCGTCACAATGACCACTCATCGAAGCAATAAATGAGACTGTACCTTTGTTCAAAATTCTGAGTAACCTCTGCTAGGCTGGTCAGCCACCTTCGCAGAGTGGAACGATCACAATTTTTTTAATCATGGCAGCGTCGTGGAGCTGACCAAACTTTTCAAAGGAAGGACCTGGCACACACGCCAGCAACACTGCCAACTATTCACAGCAATCATTACAAGCATTTACTTGTTTGCAGGATTTCGTTCTTGCATGAATCTACCACCCACAGACATCAATGTGCAGGGCAGGACACGTTCAAAAGGTGACACAATGCTCATAATTTTCAAATGGGTCATGGCACATAAACACTAGCTACTGTAAAACCTCGTTACAAGAGACACTTGGTTAAAAGAGTCGTTTGAATGAAAACAGTTTGGTTTGTTTTTCCCTTGTTCACCACGTTAGCAACATCACATACAAGAGACATGATTCCCGAGTCCCTTGAGTGTCTCTTGTATCGAGGTTCTACTGTATTACACCATAACTACATTATCATCTACCTTTTATTTTCACTGGACGAGCACTGTCGACATCCGCCATTATGAATTACTGCCATTGCCTCCCACCCCGTTCTTCGAAAGACCGCCCATACACGGCAGCATTCTGCGTTCTGTATAGAAACCTCTACAACGTGCCAATTTCTCTAGAATTCACCCTATTTGCAGTGCCAGTTAGTAATTCATCTCATGCATTTCTGCACCTACATGGCCACGCAACATCTATTGCTGAATGAGAAGAGCATTATCAACTATGTGCAAACGTTTCCACCGGTAATAGCTGTTTTTAGTGTTTGGGGACCTTGCTTTCCGACTAGCTGTGAGTGGTGCAGTCTCAACAATAGCCTGTGGCTTCTTAGAAACTCTCAGGTCCAGAGCAGGCATTCTCTCTTGTTGAGAGGAACCTCTTCTCTACTGAGCCCAGTCAGGAAACGCGAGCCGTTTCCACGGGAACTCTACAGGGAGATTCTGTCAATGATGGTTGTCAGAGGCGCCTTGCGACAGTTACACGGTGAGCGACAGTTACAAACCAACACCTTCCCTAGCAACACAAGGCTAGCCCAGATGTTTCTACAAAATACGACAAGAAATGCAATAACAGTGGAACACCATCGAACTGGTCCAACGCAACCTGGGACTGCCCCGTCATATGGCCCTCAGCACCAAACACCACTCTCAAGCTAGGGGAGGAGGCTGGGGTTCAGAGGGACTTGGTTCTTCGAGCCAGGAGAGGAGTGGAAGAGACCGGGCCCTGGGCGGAGGGACCCACCCATGGCCAAATTTCAACCGCTCGTTCCCAAACAAATGTTTCTCACTTACCCACGTACAACTTACCAGTTGGACAGAACACTGTGCTTCCAGCATAAGCGGCTGTTCATTGGTTGTTCAGAACATTGCCTGCACCTCTCTGCCAATAAAGCCCCATATTTGAGAGAAGCACTAAAGTCCATCCAGCGTTGAAGCCCATTCACTGTGTGCGATTATTCAAACCCATGCGGGAGTCACTACATGGCTAGTACCAGAGTTACTTGATGTAGGAGTTGCGAAACTTCCCATAGCCCCATCTATCAAAAAGTGGTCCCACGATTGGTTCACTGTTTTGGATCTTGTTTTACAGTGGCGCCATTTGTTGGTGACAAAATAAACTATACACCGTGGTTCACCACTCAACGAGCTGGCCGAAAAATGGTAAATTTTTTGTGCCGAAGAAGCCCAAGGTGTTCAATCACACAAGTGTTTTATACGGATTCAAACCAAGAGAAGTAAAAAATTGCGTATGTGTGTTTAACAAGACGCGTCGCCTGCGCAGTCTGCTGCGCGTCATGTACCGTCTTCTGGCGGCAAGAAAAGTTAAAAATTCGCTTAGAAGGCTTGACGCAAAATTGAAAGGATTATTTAGAGCCACTTGATCAGCTACTAGATAAGTTTCAGCAAACAGTGTGATGTAGGCAGAGCGATAACTGCAAATTTAGTACTTCAGGTCGGACCTATGTCGTGCCGGAGTGTTCGCACAAGCGCCAACCCGTCGAGACAGCTGCGCAGACGCAGAACATTCTCCACAAAAACCGCAGTTAGGAAAGCAATGAATAACTTAAAGGAAGTACAAAAATAAAACATTATGCATATTTAAAACAAAATTTAAGGTTAAATTGTGTTTGAATATTTAGTTCGGTTTTTGGATAGTGCGTGCGGTGGCCGCAGTGGTGCCGCCGTACGCACGATCCAAAGGAGGGGGGGTCCAGGTTTTTGAGGCGGGCCGTTCTTGAGGCGGAGTTTCGCAACTGCCTACATCGAAGAGCTCTGGCTAGTACAGCTTGGCAGTTGTTGGAGCCCACCTATAGCTGCAGATGTAAGTGGGCTTGACCTGATTACCTTGGGTGATCCTCCAGGATGTTTTTCCTAGGCACCTTTCACTCGTTCCCTCCACCCTGACCATTGCACAGTTGATCGAACTTTCATCATCATCAGCCAGTCTACAGCCACTGCAGCGCAAAGGCCTCTCCCATAGACCTCCAATTACCCCGTTCCTGTGCTAACTGCGACCAATTTATCTCCGCAAACTTCTTGATCTCATCTGCCCCCTGCCACGCTTGCCTTCTCTAGGGACAGAACTTCGCTCCCTCCAAATGAAGAGCACTCCTTGGAGTGAGCACACAGTGGCAGTGAACAAAGATGGCCATGAAAACTTTCTCCGGTGCAAGTTTTCAGCCAGTGCAAGACAGAGACAAAGAGCACCTTCCCCAATGCCTGACATCTATCAGCCTTTTCTTCCTTTCTTGTTTGGTAACTTGGTGGTGCACCATGAATAGACAAGTGGACACGTTACAAAATGTGAAATCTCTCCTTTATGAGAACACCGGAACACAGGTTATTTTACACGAAATTGCAACGTGACGTCATCTCCAGGCGGACGTCTCATCTGCTAGAGGAGGAACGTCTCCGAGGTGGTGGTCATGCCGTTGAAGATGAAGGTGTTGTTCAGGGGCACGTACTGTCCCGTCACCAGCTTGATCACCTCCTGGGCCGCACAGCCGCCAATGAATGCTGCCACCGTGTGGATCTCAGCTGCACCGTACCGGCACCTGCAACAAGACAACATCGCACCCATTACTCTCCTGCAGCCAATACTAAAAGTTGAAGCCGTTCCACTCAAAGCTGTCTAAAGTGCAGAGCAGTAAGTCGCCAGAATGGGCCGTAGCGCCGTCACCCGCTCATTGCTACCACCAACGCATTTCAAATTTCCCGCCATCGCAGTGCTCACACGCCCCCTGCCTGAAACAGCGCCAGCGGGAGTTCTGTTCTTTTCGTGCTTGCTCTTCCTCCCACACATGCCGGCATTGCACTGCCACTTTGTTTCGCTTACAAAAACCAACCCAACGAGTGTTCTTAACTAAATGAACACGGGCGGTAGCAGTTATGGACACAGATTTCGCCCCAAATGTACCTACAGTTTTCTTTGCGCTAAACAACGGGGAGATGTATGACAAGCGCCAGCGGTTCACAAGTTTTGAACGCTTACGACTATTTAAACCACTTGGTTTTCAAAGCCTCTGCGGGACGCCCTACGACAGTACGCTGGGCTCTACTTGGGTCCGTTATTTCGCTGCACCGCCTGATTCCGGCAGTCGCTTGACATCGAGCATTACAGCGAGCTACGATGACAAGGCGAGCCCCTAAAGTGCTCTGCACCTAATAGTGAATGGTGGCGCTACGTGGCAACGGCACCACTGCATGAAGACAAAATACAAGTGTGTTATTCAAAGGTTTCCACTGTTTTAAAGGAGCCATGAAGACAAAATTTTCTGAAAGTTTGTGTTATTCGAAAGGTTTCTGCTTTTCTGCCCCGCTAACGCTTTTCTGAGTTTTTTCGTGTCTGCAAACAATGCATTCACAGGAACCGACTGCTCTGCTATGGTCTTTCTAGGGACCATAAAGCTCTGCAGCCGATTGGGAGGCCTTGTTTGCCGTTAGGCGCCACCATACCGTAGCAAGCCGTTTTCAGCCTTTCGCACAGAGCAAGAATTTCTTTCTCCGTGGCCTTTGGTTTGTTTTTGACCGTATTTAAATCTGACTTGTTTTTGTTCGCGGAGAAAAAAAATAACCGTTTCGTAAAACATAGTGCTCGCTTGGCAAATATGGTCACGCCAGACACCGTTCCTTGCGTCAATCGGCATGTGTAGTCTGAGACAACCCCAAAACCCCGCAGTCCTGTGCAGCTAACCAAGCATAGTGCGCGCAGTACCAACAGCAGTACGCATCAACACTTCTGTTTACGTGTGCTTTTGTAACTTACGGCTTTGAAAAGTATGCGCCCTAAATTTAAGCGCACATGGCTCGTTCGGCAAGCTTATAAGCTCTGACTAGTTTGTGTTTGCTTTTGTCGCCCTCCACCAATCCCAGGCTCTCAAGCATAAGCAGTGGGTCTGTTGCAATTTCCTCTGTAGTTTGTGTTTGCTTCGACTCTAAATGAGGCAAACTTTTGAATGAACCAAACTTGTGTTTTCTCTTCATGGCTCCTTTAATACCTGGCCCAAACATGCACATGAATTGGTACCAGCAAAAGAAATTGCACAGCAACACTCCTGGCATGACAAGCAGAAAGAAAGGAGAGCAGCTAATTTGTTTGCTATGGGTTTATCTGTTATATGATTGCACCATGGAAGCACACCAATTTTGTCTCCAGTTACCTTTATTGCTGCGTGCCAGTGCCGCAAGTTCATGCGATACACTCCAATCACTCAAACTCCAATGCCACCGCCATGGACCAAACTTCCACGATCCGGAGATGAGCCATGTGTAATAAGGTTATCTCTCACTCCATGTCACTCGACATTTGTGCTGTGCTTTCGAAGAAAAGAAGACCTCAAGGCACATCACCAGGGACCAGCAAATGTTATGACCCACCCATGTCCTCATCTACAAAATTTGGAATGTTGTACGCTTGAGTGACACCTGGTGACGGGCGAGTTGGTTATACATGGTTGGATTGTGCTGGTTAAAACACAAGCCGGACCAAAAGGACACACGCACTTGACGTATAGACTGCGCACTGACAACTGGTTATTAAAATTGAAATGCATGCAAGAAAATTGTATACAAACAAAGCAATATATTTACGTTTTTATTTGCTGCTTTTTATACTGCTCAAAGTATGGCCTGTAAAAATTGGCTCACCAAGCTTTTGCGCACTGTGGCGCGCCACTGCAGAGATAAAAAATCGCGTGAACAATGCACTGGTCGTCCGCTACACCTCCTTTACTGCACTCGGTGCAGTAAGGACCTCGATTAAGTCATCATTCCTGAAATATACGAGCGGTTTCCAATAGGGCCCTAATTCTCATCTAGTGCACCAGTTACTGTAAAATAGTCTGGTGGCGAGCGCAAGTTTTGCAGCATGACTGGCGTGATGACTGCACACACGTGACCTGGCATGCAACCAAAGTGCCGAATACAAGTGACAGGGGAACCCACAGGTAGCAGATGGCCCGTCCGCCCCTTGGGAGACAAAGGGAAGCGGCTGGGTGGATGTTGCCGCCATCAAATGTTGCTTTCACCGTTGCCATCATGCTCCCCAAAAAAAATGATCTTCGTCCCCATTCTTGTCTTTTCTCGCTCAGAGCCATTCATTTTGAATTCTACTCAGGCTGAGATTCCCCCACATGGCCCTTTAGGGTGTCCATGCCGCCCAACCACTGCTCCATTTCCCCTGAAAAACTCGTCAAGAGGCCGGACGAAGAGAGGCGACTCACATTTCGTGCACGTAGTCGTCCCTGGCAATGGGCCCCGTGCCCCACTCCTGCAGCACCTGCCCAAGGGACGCCTGCAAGGGGAAAGGCACAGCACAAGAATTGCTGACCATGCTTCGAGCACAGCACACAGGTGGCCTTCACTCAGAAAAACAACCGAGAAACGTGGAAGACAGACCAGCCCAGCTGACTTCTGCACACTCTGGGGGTCAATGGATGATGAGCCTTCATTCAAGCAACCAATCTGGGTTCAAGAGAGCGCGATATGAGATGATATGGTGATGATAAGCGTGATATGGTGACTCTATGGACACTCCCGCCCAGTGGACTTGCACTTGCCTTCAATGCCGCCCTCCGAGTCAAATTTACTGGCCCCCGCCTCGTCACTACACTCACCAGGCTTCAGGTCAGTCTCCCAGTCAGACCTAGCTCCTTCGTGAATCCACCTTGTGGAAGAATGGTACTGAGAACCCCCCTTAGGTGCACTGCCCTTTAGGGGTCCGGCTTGTTGCTGTGGCTCGTTTGCTGCCGCACTATTGTGGCCACCACAGGAACACGGCGTCATGCACACAAACGGAGGTTTCGAAAAGGAACCCGCTTGTCCCTTTGTTCAGCCTTCTGGCTTACTCAAGCCAGACACACACAAGCGTATACGTAATTGACCACTCAAAACTCATGAACCGCTGTTAGGATTGCGGTGGGGTTTTATGCTAGTAAGCAAAAATCAGCGGCCGATCTCCCCGAAAAAAAAAACACCATGGAAATGATGCAGAGGGCTTTGAGGCAAAATATATATTATTAACCGGCATGCAGCCACAAAACGAAACAGAACTACTTGGTGTGGGGTTTTATGCTAGTTCCAAGAGCAAGAAACAAAAGATAAGAAAAGGATGCACTGCCCCAGGGAAGGCAAACGAGAATGTTCGAAAGCAGGAAAACTGGTGCAGAAGGGCTCGAGCATGTGTGAGATGAAATCAAGAGACACAAAAAGAAGAGGTGAGGGGAAGAGCGTGAGCTAGCAAAGAGCCCTTAATGGCAGAGCAAGAAACAAAAGATTCTTGGCGAAAAAGAAGGCAAACGAGAATGTGTGCACTTCCAACAGCTTTCACCTGATGGAATTGAACAAACCTGAATCAAGAGAGGAGCGAGACGGAGAGGGAAGAGCGTTTAGCAAAGAGCCCTTTGGCGACACAGCCTTTTTTTTCTTTTTTTGAGCCACAGCTGAAACGGCGTGAATTTTTTTTTTTTGATGGGCGTTGGGAGGCAGGTTCAAAAGGGCCACTTGCTCCACCCCCCCCCCCCCCCCCCCCCCCCCCCCCCCTCAACGCAATGGGTTTGCCCCCCTCAAGACAAATTCCTGCCGACACTCGTGGTAAAGACTACAGCCAAAGTTCTGCACCCCGAAATGCAGAACACCCCCTGTTCGCGTTACAAAGCAGCAGTCAAGAGGACTGCAGCCCTAGCTTCTGGAACCCTGCTGCTCACTGTGCAAAGTATGCCAGGGCCCAGCAGTCATCAGGCTTGTACAGTCGGCGACACAATTTTCCAGACCATGCGAGCGCCTGGGAAGAACCACTACTGCGCACTTTGGAGGCACGGCGCCTGCTGTCAACATCGACATGGCCCTCACCAAATCATGCTTCATCGCATGCAGGCCAGTTTCGCTGCCCAGGTGTCACTACTTGAGGACGCGGGTTATCCTCGCAGTCTACTGTCAGTTGTGTCTGAGTCGCTACTAAAAAATGAAGCACCGGCACTCCATTGGCAGGTGACCAGGGAAAAAAAAAAGTGACCTGAGGTAGTGCCTTATATGCCAAAGTGGCCCATAATATAAAGCGTGTGGCCAAAAAATTCACGATGTGCCTATCGTGTTCTCTGCACCGTGCAAGTTGGCGAGCCTGTGTAAGCGCATCAACGGGAAAAAAAGAAAAGCTGTTGCAAAAAGGAGCACGGTGCGCAGTACGTGGACTGCCAAGTTGGCGTCATTTACCAAATTCCGCTGACTTGCGGTAAGGTGTACATCGCACAAACCGGCCGATGCGTAAATGACCGCCTCAGGGAACATGATCTTTTCATGAAGAATGGCACCAGGTCGCATTTGCCTCATCACTGCCGCGAGTGTGGCAAAGGATGCCTTCCACGACTGACTGAAACAATCATTATTGGAAAGAGTCATGACATCGTAGCGCGAGAACTGCGCGAAGCGTATTTTATCCAGAAAAACAGCACAGCTGTATCAGTAAGCCTCGCTATCACTGTTTTCAAATGAGTGCCGATCCTAGACCACATGCGATGAAAAGGTGAGATTGTTGTCTTCAGCAGGGGCTATTTTGTTTTATAGTATCTTTTTAGATCCTATTATTTTTTGTGTATGTTTGTGCGTTTGTAGACAAGCTACTTATATCCCTGCCTTTCCTTGGAATAAACCAGTTGTTAGTAGCGTATCTGTTCTGTCGTCTTCGCTGTTTTTTCTGTCCTCGTTTGTAGTGCTCGTTTTCCTTAAAAAAAATTAAGTTTGCACATTATCTTTAAGGCTAGGCAGGATCTAGTGACACCAGGTGAGCACAAGCCACAAGCCCGCCTTTTCTGGTGCCCAACCAGCGCGTGACGTATGGAGAGGGACAGACTTACAATCTTTGAATACACTTATACACTACATGCTTCGCCCCTCCCAGGTTTCACGTTATTAGCCACACTCCAATTGTCAGTAACGTGCTGTGGAGTGATGCTTCTGTAGCATACTGTGTGCTCTGATTACACGTGTGGCCAGCTTTCTGAATGTGCTCCCAGCATGCTGATCCATCATTACTCAGAATGGTTTCATCGACTCTTGCTGTTTCTTACTTCGTCATTCGAACAACATCAGGGTTACCTTGCCAACTGTATCAAAACAAACAAAAAAACAGAACCTTTCCGACGGATGACTAGTGTGGACACTAAATACACACGCGCAATAACTGGGGAATCAGCCCCGCCTGGCAGTACACTGGCCGTGGCACCAAAATGGATACTACTAAAAGGGACGCCTCACTTCTCACGTAAGGCGCCAAAAGAGATGCCTTGAGCAAGGCTGCCAACAGTGAGAAAAATATGCATGCCTGCAAGCAAGCAAGGATGCGGCAATGCGTGCTGCGTCCATCTTGAAAGCAGGCGTAGTGCCTCCAAAGTGCGCAGTCATGGTTTTCGTCACCCTCTGACGTGGTCCACAAAGTTGTGTGCCTGCCTGTACTTCTACAGAGTCATACTCCGAAGGAGAACCAAGTGCAAGATGCAAACAGCAGCGTCATCGACAACTATGCTGAACAACAGACACGACCTCGTGACTAGCAAAGTCTTCATGCTGATTTCGTTACCGCAACGCTACAGTGCCCAATAAATCGAAGAAAAATAAACACATTTGAGATTGAATAGACATGCAAAACACTTTATGACTACACATTCACTGCCATGTGCTGTGCACCCAAGCTGACAGTGCTAGTACAGTCTAAGCTTGTTACAGCGGATCCGGTTGTTACAATGGACTTCCGGTTGCAACAGACCATTTCTGTTGGTTTGTTCGGTCCCCATGCATTTTAAATGAACTCCACTCCACTCATAATGGACCCGGCTAGAAAACACCATCAGCTACAACAGACTAAATTTTAGGCAAAAATTGTTTCCACTGAATGTTATAGCGGACTTCCACGAGGCCGGCACCCGATGTGCTTTTTCTTTGTTTAGTTTGGCAAGAAAATTATGTCTGGCAACACCGTTGGCAGCTGGGTCGTTGGCGCAGCCAAGCCAAGGCCAGTGGCCTTTTTTTTTTTTTTTTTGTGGGACCAGTGGCATGAGCGGCCGGGTAGCTGTTTTCGCTGTCAGATAAGCATACTTAACGCTGTCGAACACGGGGAAAAACAAGCCGACATCGCCAGAAGTACAAGCATGTCTAAGCAGACGGTCCGCTTGACCGTCAAGAACAAGGCCGCTGCCGATAAACACAACTCTGGTGAGACTGAACAACAGCGCTATCGAATACGCAAAGTGGTCCACCCAGAGTCGAGTCTGCCCTCGTCACAGTTTTATGTAATAAAGAACTCGGGTTCAGTGAAGTTCGGTCTTAATTACTTTTCCCACGCATTTATCGTTCCTGTTCAGCTAGGTTAGGTGAAAAAGATAAGAAATGCCTCAACTAGGGGGGTTGGTTCCCACCCATTGTGTGCAATCTGCTAGTGGCCGTGCGCAGTCCAACTGGTCTAACTGTCGATTTCACAGCTGTCCATCATATTATTTCATATAAGCTGTTCCAGTGACGGTTTCGGGTAAACCTGCCTCATCACGAAGGGATTAAAAAGAGCCCAGCTAATTCCGGTGGCCAGGACTGATTTTTGTAGCTGGTTAATAATTGCTCCTAGTTATGCTCTTGCTTTTTTTGCTCAGCTTATCATGCGTCTTTACACACTTGACCGCATGCGCTAGGCCTTTTCCAGGTGCTGGCGCTAAGCTTTGGAAACGGTCATTTGGCGATTCTTTGCCCTCGCGCGAACGCTTTGCAGAGGTGCTGCAGGTGCGAAGAAAGAACAAAGTGTCTATAGTATCTATATGCAATGCCGGTCGAAGTACCCACTTTTGCGCCCATATACCCTTCCCCTCCCCTCCAGTCGGATACTGCATACTTCAACTACAGCGGACATTTTTTTTGTTTTTTTTTTTCCAGATTATGAGGGTCCGTCTGTTGTAACGGGCGTGACTGTAACCCATTATTTATACTCTTTGTGCATCCACAATTTTTTCTCCACAAAAGTTTACCTCCAACCACCAAAAACGAACCCCTAAATTCCCAGAAGTTTGACAACCGCCGGAATCTCAGCTTGTGTAAGGAGTTGTAACTGCCACTGGTAGAACAATAACACGGTTTGTGTGACCAGAACCAACACCGCAGTTCTGACTGTTTTCCCCTAGGGCCATTCGAGAATGTGACAGGCACTACACCGAGGACACAAGTACCAGTCCCCCCACCTTGAGCTTGCTGATGTCGGTCTCGAGCTGGTCCTCGAAGTACCCCGGGTAGCGGTTGTACTCGGAGTAGAAGCGGTCCACGGCCCGCAGCATCACGTAGAAGATCATCTCGCTCTCGGGGGAGTCCAGGCTCGTCACTGGGGGGGAAAGCACCAGCACTCATCGAGCCCCTCCAACATCGCAGCGTGTCAGGATCGAGAATCGCTACACCCCACGGTGACAGTTCCAAAAGCACGGAGCTAAAGTTGTCACTTCACAACTATCAAACAGTCATTTTAGAGAAAAAAAGAAAGGGGACCTCTCCACTTGGAATAAGACCCACGAGTGACACCTCACTTCATCACTGCTGCCATAACAAAACAGCACCACGGAATAAGCTGTACTGCACGAATGGCGTGGATGACAGAATGCGAACCTCAAGCATTTTAAGGCTGAAAAGTTACGGCACTTTTGAAGGGTGTTGCTTCATCCTCAACATCAATTGGAGAGCAACCGTACAAGAGCAATGCACGAACGTGTACTAATCCTGGTGATTATGCCGGATGTCCCTGCGCCGTCGATTATCAACCTTCCCCTGAGAAGGCCCCCTTCTCAGAATGTGTATGACCACACACTGACCCCTCATGCCAAAATCATTAACCCTTTGCAGTGGGAAAATTTTACCCACTT
Organism: Haemaphysalis longicornis; assembly: GCA_013339765.2. NCBI lineage: Eukaryota > Metazoa > Arthropoda > Arachnida > Ixodida > Ixodidae > Haemaphysalis > Haemaphysalis longicornis. Next base: position 11,526 of record JABSTR010001261.1, read on the forward strand.
TCCTCTCATTCTGGTCCACAACTATTTTTCCAGTTTTTGCTGCCGCAAAAAAAAAAACACAAACTGTGCAAAGAAAACTCACAGGACATTTATTTTTCCGTCGCATTGTGCTTGCAACTCCTTTGGCAATATTTGAGCAGCATGTGAAACCGCTTGAAGCATTCCCCTGGACAGTGATGTTCCGTACTCGGTAGAAAAATTCCCATTTCTAGGTTCAGAAAGAATTTCCCGGAAATTTCCCTGCATTCTCTTTTTGCAGCCAATGGACCTCTACGTGGATTCCTGTTCAGTTTTGCGCGTTAGCCAGCGCTAACAACAGCGAGGGCGTTAGCGTTTAGCAAGCTCTGACTCTGGCTATCACCTTACGCATGCCTTTTTTTTTTTTAATGAGAAACTAGCCTTTTTTTTTTTTTATTCATAAAAACACGAAGTATGTACTTTATTCATAAAACACTGTTTGGAGAAGTATGTACAGACGATAGCTGTTTGGACCGAGGCTAGCTGCCGGTAATATAAAATTACTAGCAATTCACAAGCCGGTCCAATATAAAATTACAAGCAATTCACAAGCAATTCACAAGCATTAAACGTCAGAGCGTAGGATGTACTCAAGAAAAATTGAGATGTACACAAGACAACTGTTGTACATATTCACAGGAATAGACACAACAAATTTACAACAGAAAAATATTTACAGAGAAAATGAGAGTTTCACATGCAAGAGTGGGCACTAATACTACTACATCTACCGCTCCGCGGCATTTGACTTACATTTCTTGTTTTGTACTAAACAGCATGCTTGCTTCGCATTTTAAAGCTCTAAGTTAGAACTGCCGTATATCATACGAAAAAATATCGCCTTAGACGTGGCAACCAAAAGCTGTTTCTTGGGTAATTGAGGTCATTTTAGCTTAGCACACCATCTCTTGTTGACAGCACACTTCATAAGGCCCACCCAAAAGACGTCTGTATATATTGCGCAGGAATGCATGCGAACAGGCTTCAGCCCTTCAGCCGCCGCCGCTCCACGCTTCACTAGCTCTTTCTCATTGAGTATTCTTTTCTTTATTCTCCCTCTTGTTTCATGAACCGGAAGCAGTCTTGGATGCTTTTGCCGAGCGGGAACATGACTTCAGATATTTGAACACATTTGGCTGAACTTTTTTAAAAGAAAACAAAGTAATAAATGACGCGAGGTCCGGTGTACTGACATTATTTTTCCATTTTATTCCACGACTCCTAGAATTCCCTCCATCGAACAAAGATTCCCTTTTCCCCTTTTGGCCAAAATGACAACCGAAAATTCCCTGCACAGAACATCGCTGCCCCTGGAAGATGCATGCCAGGGTTTTTACTGCAGGTTTTGCATAAAAACAGTTTCCCTCCTGCCTTCTCTTGTTTTTCTATATAGCTACAAACAGCACAGTCCTTGCTTCTTCAACCTGGGAGCTTGTAGATGAAACGGCTCGTCCCATCAAGCCTTTCCTCGCACTTTATACCTGCAGATGGGACCCGCTTTTTGGCTAAAGCCCTTTCATGTTTTCATGGGTCTGCATGTTTGGCTTCACAGTTCCACCTCTCTCCACGAGTTGTGTAGCAGGTAGCCCAGGGCAAACAGTTTGACAATGACTGTGCAAGGCTCGTGAGACATTGCGCTTTAATTTTTTTTCTACATGTTCCTGCCGTGTAAGCACCAGCTCAATCGTATCCCCACCGTACACGATTCTCTTGTTCAATACCCAAACCGGTTCCCACATGTCTCTGCTGTGTGGTGCCTGCATACCCATTCCATGAAAGCAGGCCTAGCTTGCCAAGCCCGATCTTTCTGTCGGCCTCCTCGAACACGTCCCATTTCTAAAAGACCACGTTAGGCTATCCTTTTCACTTTCACTGCCTGGGATTCTGGCTTCTCGCTCACTGAAAGGCTGCAGAAAAAAGAAGAGGGGAGCACCAAGGAGGAGACCCTGTGGGGTGCCCACTCACAGATGGTTTGCACCCGGGCCTTGCCAGCGTCGTACTCGGCTGCCAGAGAGCGTCCCCGGAGCAGCCGCAGTGCGTGGGCGTTCTTGCCTGCACCAAGAGAGGAGGAAAAAAAAAAAAAAAAAAAAAAACAGAGGAAGTCGTAGTTACTCGAGCACTCAAAGCACGCTTACTCAAGAACAGGTGCTAAAGACGCCTGGGCCGATTACTACACCTACTCAAGGCGGACTGCACATTGAATGAACACTACAGGCTGTCGCATACGGTAGAACTTCGTCACAAGACACACTCGAGGGACCCGGAAAATGTGTCTCCTGTAACCAAAGTCTCTTGTATGCAATGTTGCTAACATGGCGAACATTGGCAAACCAACCAAAACACTTTCATTCAAATGTCTCTTATAACCAAGAGTCCCTTCTAACAGTGTCTCTTGTAACGAGGTCTTACTGTACTTGAGAGCTCTCTCAGCCTTTGTTTAACAGCCAACAATGCCTGTAGTAAGTAGCCTGCAGGAAAATAAAAGGCTCTTTTCAAGATGTTCACAATGTGCTTCTATGCACACGATACAAACTTCGAAAAGCTGTCCCCTCCTGTTTTTTTGTTTTATTGTTACTACATTTTATATGGGGAAATCTTTCATCTCACGTGGGGGCCTCAACTGCAAGAGTTTCAGTATTAGTGTAATGAGGGTACATATCCTCACAAGCTGCTATTAACACATTTATTTCTCCAGAAAAACATAAACAACGGTGCCACAAGCACTCTAGTCAACTCTCGGATGGAGTTTCGGTGAATAGGACAGTGCAATATATGTATGAGAAATTAGCCTGCCCTCACGGGCATGCCCTTAAGATGTGGCGGCTTCATCCTTCTGCTCATAGGTCCCTTTCCCAGTACTCACAATGTCCAACCAACAAAACCTAAATATGGGTTGTGCAAAGGGATTTCACCCCTAATGTACACCGTATTTACTCGCATAATGAACCCAGTTTTTTTTTTCCAGGAAATTTGGCGCAAACTTAGGTTCATTATGCGAGAAAAAGTTGCAACAGTTGAAATTTCAGACAATAAAGGTGGTACGAGAAGCGCTATCGAAACCTTACCTTTCAGTAAAAACACATACGAAATTATGTAACCCAATTTCTTTTTTACTTACAACATGCTAGTGCCCCCCACCCCTACTGGCGAGAGTAGGTTCATCCCCCTACTCGCTGTCGGAGCAGCCTTCCCGACTGAAGTCGCTTGCGGCTTCCTGGTCATTGTCGAGCCACAGCATAGCTTTTTCCGTGCGGTCACGGGTGTTCATTTCAACCGTGGTGCTTCTAGGCATATCAAAGTTTACGGCCGTCTGGTCCGTGCTGCAGAAGAAACTGTTCTCTGCCCTGCATCCGAACCACGAAGCAATGAAAACTGCCACAATGTCCTCACAATCCGCCGGCAACCACCGGCACAACGTCGTATGCCTTCGGAGGGATAGCCTGTTTCAGCGCATGAACTGCGTCATACAACTGCTGCTTGCTTTGAGAGTGGAAGCAGGGATGCCGTGACTTCCGGCAGTAGCAACTTGTGCAACGCGACCAAGCCATCCCTTCGGAGTTTCTTGATGTAGCCCGAAACTTCTTTTCCCACACCGGAAAACTTCTCTTCTTTGGGCCCACAAAACACACAGCGATCGTTGTTCATCATCCAGAGCTCCTCTTCTTGTTTTCACCAGTAGCAAACATGCACTGGGTCAACACTGGATCAACACTGAATCAACACAGTGGGTCAACACTGAAGTGCCGCCCAACCACGCAGTTCCCGTTGTTTAACGAAAATTCTCCACCACCTTCAGTTTGAAACCGTCTGTAGCTCGCGTACCAGCTTATCTTACACCACGCTCCAGGAGCACACAAAAAAAAAGGTTGGAGCACAAGAACATGAAGAAAATGGCAAAGTTGCAGATAAAGCACAAAGCGGGGCAGAAATGCGGAGTGCGAAGTAGGTCTGTTGCTTTTGTTCGCACAACGCCACGCTTCTATGGCACTATAAGCAAGGCGGTTTGGTTTGCGTTTGGCAGATGACATTCCGCAAGCGTGAAATTTGTAAGTTGTGAGCCGCGGCATTCATGCTCACGTCGCCGGCCTAGTGTTCAGATTTTTCTTCTGTAAGAATGCTTTTTACCGTTTCTGCTGGCACTGTGGAGTGATATTCAGTTACTGCGATCATTGACGGCTTCAGCAATCATGCTGAGATAAAGATATCGAACAGTACCTTTTCTATTCGGGCCACCGCATTTTTTATGCAAGGCAACGCAAAAGTGAATTCTCAAGAATAAAAGTGGGGTTCATTACACGAGTAAATACGGTAAATGCACAAAAACTTAAATTGTCGCACGTGCCTTGTAACGAGCAGGAACAGTCAGCAAACTAGCTTTGCAGGTGGTCGCGTTGTCAACGCCTTCTTGACAAGAAAGCTTCCCCTCGACGTCTAAGAGCTCGAAGCTTGACAAGTTCATAGCTTTCCTTGCTTTGTGTAGAAAAAAATAAAGAGCTCAACCTCAGAGCTTGTATGCGTCAGCCCCTGTGCGTGTGTTGTCTAGTTTTGCACTGTTATCACGGTACTTTGTGCACCACTTAACTCTTTCGCTACCGCCCGAAAATTGACTAATTTTAGGGGTCCAAGAAACATTTTTTTCCTGCTAAAAAATTGTTAGGCACTAATTGCAGGAACACAAAATGCAGATATTTAACGGCCTTTCTAATAACACCAGTTTTTAAAGGTTTTTTATATATCGTAGTTGTAAAAAAAAATATCAAAATCAAAATTTTTGTCAAGTTGTCAAAAATGATAAAAAAAAAAGTTGTGTTTATCAAACCACCGGTAGTAGAAAAAAATTAGAATATACATTTTGTAGGGAAACATTTCAAAAACACGCCCTAGAAAAAATGTCGACTTGCGCGGAACAGTTTGTCGAGATTAAAAAAAAATGTTAGCATGCACGGTGCTCGTGTCATGCGGTGAAACCCAACCTCCAATTCAAAATGTGCAATTTCGGGTGGTTCCTGGAATAAACCTGGCGGTTTGTCATTATCAGAGGCACCAATTTGCCCCCACATAACGTAAAAACATCATGTCAATGGCTGACTTTTCATTTACAGCGAGCATAATATTTGGGACTAGCACGCGATGCGGAAAAAAATGCATGAAGTTGAAAACGGAACGCCGTGGCTGATGCTTGTTGTCGTTCACGGTCAGTTATCTCTCAAAACATAAAGCTGAGCTTTATTATCATCTTCTTACTCAAATTGTAGCCTTGCTCGCAGAAATGGGGTACGGTGAGCTATACTCGTTAGCAGTTGCGCGATGAAAAAGATCAGCAAAGCCTCCTCACAGCGCCAGCAAATGAAACAGTGGAGACTCCGTCCGAATAGACAGTTTGCAGCAACATTAGACACCCGGATATACATGGAAACGAAACTGGAAGTCGAACAGCTGGCAGTGTAAGGCCGGTTTGAAGCGCTGTAACAGATATCTGGCGACTACCTTTTGACTTGCATTTTCTTATCGCAGAAATCGGTATGGGGGGAAATCAGGAGCGCCGTGCAGGATCAGTCGCGGACACTAGGAGCCATGGCATTAGCCTTGAAGTTGGGTAACTGCGTAGTAGCGCTAAATATGAATTTCGCGATGCAGAAACGAAACCGAAACTGTTGTAAACTGTTTGCGAATGGTCCTGGGGTAAGTAGAACGTACTTAGAACAACGTGCGAAAGGCTATAACTAAAGCATAATACGTATGCCGCAACCAGGCACTGCTTGACATTTTCAGACGATTTCTGGGATTATTACTGCAGAGCGCGAACTGACGATTGAAAATCGTTTGCTAGTTCCCCATTCACTGCCCTGATAGCGAGCGCTGGTGCAGAGTAATTACGACACGCATTCCAGTGACGCGCGATGACCACGCCCCTTTTCCACACCCAGGTGATTCAAAAGCGTGTCAAAAATCACGTTTCCATAGCAAAAATGAAAACAAAACTGATTTTGAAAGGCATTTTCTGATCTAACTCCGGCTTTACTTGTTCGAAAACGCGTGGAACGCTATGAAAAGGCGATCCCAAAGCGATCGATCGATTTTGATAGGCGCGGTAGCGAAGAGTTAAAAACCGCGGACTATGTCAGTGCGCAACTGGATTTTCTTGTTGGCCGGACAGCGGGCAAGCATTTATTGGGGTGATCAGGATGCAAAAAGGGAAGCAGAAGAGCAGAGTTTGGAAGGAGACAAGAGGTGCTCGCCAAAGGCCCCTTAGCCACGCGTAACCAGTGCATTGCAGCAAAGCCCGTCACCGCCAGCAAAGAATTCACTCAGCTGGTACATGTGAGCCGAATTTAGTGTTACATCACACGGCGCAGTCCAGTACATCACGTAACCAACTACCGAAATTTTCGCATTGTTGGTGCAAACTCATCACAAAAATATTTTTTTTTCATGGGATTTTAGCAGTACATTTAACATTTTCAACAAGGCATAATTTCATGCATCTGGCTTCAGTGAAACAACTTACCCCTTGTGTTCTTGACCACCGAAATACTTTGAAAATATTTAGCGTTTTCATATATAGTGCTATTCAATTTGAAGCGAAATAAAATACGTTATTTGCTTCAAATATTCATACACTTCTAGAAGTTACCAATGTGAACGTAGTGACAGTTCAGTGCCCAGCAGGTCTGATGGTGACCAGTACCGCCTCTACTCTCACCCACACATCACAGCACACGGGAATCAGCTTCCAGACAACACAGAGCACTCAACGCAGCCACGTCCTCGCTCACTTCTTTTTTGTGCTTTGCAGACTCGGCAAGTGATGCAAAGAGCATTTACTTACACAGCAGCCGCACGTCAGTCTCAGTCACGAAGTCTTGAGGCTGTGTGCAGAGAAAGAGAAAATAAAGGAAAAAAGAAAGACCACTGAGGAAACGGGAAATATGCTGGGTGCACGTCCCCTTTGCCCTAACTGAAAAACAACCTTCGTTTTGGGATGGCCATAAGCCAAGAAAGAACCCGCTGTGCCCACTCAAGCCAATCACCAGTGTTTAAAGACCTCAACGATTGTGTTCCAGCCACATCTAAAACTGGTAGTCTCCTAGCTGTTAGCTAGGGTTAAGGGGGGACACTGCTCTTTAAAAAACTTTTTTTAATTTTTAAGTAAACTATGTGAAACTTGTCAGCCTTGCTGCTTTTCCCCCACTGATTTCCAATATGGCATTATTTTTTCAATCGGTCAATTAGTTCCCGAGATAATTAGATGTAATTAACCATCTTTGGAGCTGTGTTGGTCACAAAACTGTAATCTTTACATTTTCCAACACTATGAACCCTGGTGAGTGGAATAAGACAATCAGTTTTTTGATGCACCGCTTGGAACTAATTTTACAGCTCATTAAACTTTATTGTTTGAAATAGGCACTCAAAGGGGTTCCTTGCCACTGGTGCCACCAAGGTTTAATGAGCTGTAAAATTAGTTCCAAGCGGTGCATCAAAAAACTGATTGTCTTATTCCACTCACCAGGGTTCATAGTGTTGGAAAATGTAAAGATTACAGTTTTGTGACCAACACAGCTCCAAAGATGGTTAATTACATCTAATTATCTCGGGAACTAATTGACCGATTGAAAAAATAATGCCATATTGGAAATCAGTGGGGGAAAAGCAGCAAGGCTGACAAGTTTCACATAGTTTACTTAAAAATTAGAAGAAACAGTTTTAAGAGCCATGTTCCCCCTTAATGAGCCTTCAGAAACAGTTTCAGTTTTCCCTCATGCAATGAAATTGCCAACTGCGACACAAAATTACAGCTACTGAAGGAAGAACCTAAGAGGTAAGGCACGAATATGGCCAATACGAATAAGAGCCTTTGACAGCCGTGTGTGACAGCAATGCGCCGACCACAGGGACTCGAATTCCAGGTGGCCAGCAGACTGCCAATCTGAAGCTCCCATTGAGCTGAGCCGACAAACGTGACGATACCCCACGGCGACAACCAAACCCCCCCTTTCCTCACCTGCCTGCCCTACATGTGCAACTTGCCTGCAAACCTTGGCCACTACTCGCTCACCATTTCCCCTCTCAAATTGCTCAGCCACGTTACGCATCGTCCCACCTTATTTCGCGCGTGCGAGGCGCAGGGCTGGTGGGCTAGTGTAACGCCACAGAGCGGCACAAAGTAGGCATTTTTTTTTCCTGCAACAAGATTTCAGTTAGGGGGTTTGAAAATTACGCAATAATGCACTGAATATAGTGATTTTTCAATTAGTTCTAAGCCCCCTGTCGTGTGAGACCACTTACTAGGGCAACATTTACCGTACCCCAACCATACAACACTGAGTCATACGACACTTTTGCGTGGTCCCTTAGAAGTCTTATTGTCGGGGTTCCACCGTATTCACTTATCTTTTTGTGGCTGCAGATAAAGCATGATTTGCAGAACACAGTGCAGCCACTCGACTTGCTGTCAAGTGACAGTTCCTCTGGAAAGGCCTGCCGCACCGTACTTCCCTCATCCGGGCTTTTGCTGGGAGTCATACGATGCCCACTGAACCCCAAAGTAATTGCTCTGACCGCAAGTACGAAATAAATTTATCCAGCTGTTAGACGCTATGTTAGCCGCTTGCGATGGTTAAAGAGTTTGGGAATGAATGGCTGAAGAAGGAGAAGACAGAGCATTCAGATTGGCCGCTGAAAAGTTGGCCAACAATGGAAATGCCACGTGCAACAAACAGGAGGCAGTGGAGTCAGAAACAGCGCTCATTTCTTGCCCTTAAACTGTTCCTAAAGTCTAGTCACATTGTAGGATCTTATTAGATTTAAAATGGAACTCTATCTTTCGCCTCAATGCCCTCCTTAGAGTCTACAAACACTACTAGTTAGTTACCATTACTTTTTATTGCGTTTGGCACTGTGTAGCCTCTTTTTCTCCTCGATCTGTAATGTATATTGTATCTTATCTCGCGTGTACCTACACTTTGAATCCTTTTGCGAACTGTTGTTTTTATACGAACTCACTCTGACCAGTTTCTTCCGCTTATCACTGAAACTTCTATCCACTCAGTTGATTCAAGGGACAAATTTAGTGTCTTGTGTGCACTTTGCCATAGCTTGTTCTCCTGTCTAAGAATGTTTATAACTCAATGAACTTTGTAAAGACTTCGTAAGAAGCGTTCACCTTTACATAATAACCGTGCAATGACTATGGGAGTGCGGCAATGCCTTCATAAGAACATTTACGTTTTTAAGTGAGAAGGAGTGTTTTCGAGATATTTAGTTGATTCATTCTGAAGCTAGGGGTTTCCTTGTTATAAGCTATGATACCCGTTATAATACTTCTAGCAGCATTTGTGCCCCCCCCACGAAAATACGTTTTCTCCAAGTGTATTCTCACAGAACAAACAGTCGGAAACCTAAAGCTGGTTTCACCTCATGACTCTAGCACCTGAATGGCTTTTTTTGTTGATCAAAAAGAACGTTCCGCGTAGATTTCTTTTTTACCAAGAAGCACTACTGGAGCATGTCTCTTCAAAACGTATGTTTGGTATTGGTTTCATCATTTGTTTTTCAGATAAAGTGACTTTTTTTCTAACTCTCCCCAAAAATTTTGCACAAACAATTTCTTTGTGGACATCACTTGCCAGGCAGTCTTTAAAGGAGCCATGAAGACACAATACAAGTTGGGTTTATTAGAAAGACTGCTTAGTCCCGATAACAATGATACCAATATCATCGCAATCTTTGAACAAATAACGGAGATATTAAATAAAACGTGTGAAGCAGTCGCGACCCCCTAGCCAATTTCCCACAACTTTTCTATGACGTCACGGAACCTTGTTTGTGCGATTGGTGGCCGCCTAACTGACCTGTCGCGACGACACATGACTGGACGTCTGTAATGGGGCCTCTAGTTCCATTTGACCGCATCACTTAATGCTAACGCGCAGTTAACGCACTGAAAATTATGTTTTACTGTTGGCCTGTATGACGTCATTCTTGCTCACAACACGTCACTGTGGCACAAAATTTGAAAGTTTTAAACACTTCTTGCTTTTTTTTTTCGTTAAAAAAACATCTTTTGTGGCTGTAATGGAGCTGAGTGAGATACTGAATCCTAGTTCTTCAAATTAAACGAAGTTGTATTTTCTCTTCATGGCTCCTTTAAAGGAGTACTGACACGAAATTTCAAAGCTGAGATAACTATGTAAAACGCTTCCTTTTTATCAGGAGATATCTCCCAGCAAGTTTCAACAGCAACCGTTCAGCGAAACATATTTAAAATCCATTTTAATCTTCGCCCGCACGAGAAAGCCCAGAGCGGGCCGACGTGACATCATCTGCTACGTGCCCCAAACTGCCGACGTCGGGGCTCCCGTGACGAAGCCGACGCGCTGGCTGTGGTTGGAGCGCGGGCTGCTCGGCGCGTGTGTACACGTCATGGTTTTGGGACTGACGTCATGCTGCCGGGCCTGTGGGGACGGCGAAGACCTCGGCCGGTCTGGGCGCGCGCGTGCGCTCGCTCGCGCGCGCTTCCAGAGAGGCAGCGATACGGCAAGAATGGTGACGCCATGTCATACATGCTGTCATGGCGGCCGCTCGGCGTTTTTTTTTGTCGAAACCGAAACTGGCACGAATAAACGACGCCGTAAATGAATGTTTACGCTGCGCTGGACCGTCTAATCTGTCATTCTATGATTAGTGGGCTGGTAGGCACGCATAGCAGCGAAAAAAACGTAACATAAAAATTTCGTGTCAGTACTCCTTTAAGGACCAACACAGCTGAGAACGGCATTCAGTCATCTGTAAATGAGTATCCCGAAATACACGCCAAACTGACAGTATTCATGGACAATGAAGGTCCTTGTTCAGACCCCTGGGGTAAGCAACTGTGGGCTCTCTACCTCTGCACCGTGTCGTAAATGTGTGGCCAGCAGGGCTGACATCCCCCCTTCCCCTGCCCCTTGAATATTAAGATAAAGCTGTTCCACTTAACGTGGAAGCTGTCGGAAGTGCAGAGCAGTGATTCGCCATAATGGGCTGTGGCACCGTCATCCACTTACTGCTACCACCCATCACGCTCTTCGCCGCCCTGTCTCACTCCTCTCCCGATGAACTGAACGGAGGTTTGTCCCATGCGGTTCAAATTTCCCGCCTTCACAGTGCTCGTGCGCACCCTTCCTCAAACTGCGCCAGCGGAAGTTCTGTTCTTTTTGTGCTTGCTTTTTCTCCCACACGTGCCGGCGTTGCACTGCCGCTTTTCTTTTGCTTACTATCGTAAGAACCAGCCCAACGAGCGTTGCTAACTAAATGAACGCGAGCACTGCCAATTATTGACGTATATTTCGCCTCATACAGGGGTGAGACAGCTGAATCAGATTTGGGAGCAGTTTTTGGAGCAGCAAAATCTCGATTTTGGAGCAGAAGAACCTTGATTTGGAGCAGAAGAATGACATTTATTGTCACCTTAGGAGCCTAAAAAATCAAACTTGTGGCAACTCACGGGGGAAAAGTGCACTTTTTAATCTGTTTCGAACGTACATAACACGGAAATAGCTTTTCAATAAAGTGTTTTCAACCAGAGTATCACCGCTATGAACTGCACAACCTTTTTACAAACCACTTTTAAATTCTTAGGCTCTATGCAGAGATAGCGTGCAATTCCGCTGAAAATATCGAACAGAAAAACTAAGCAATCGTAAGGCATTTTCAATAGTGAATGCGAAATTTCGCTTATTTTTGTAATCCCAGACTCGGCTTTACGCACAAGTGCAGAGCCACGGCAAAAGTTGCGCAAAGCAAGGTGACAGTCATCGCACCCCACCAGCCCTCCCATTTCAATCCCCAACGCGCACGTTCACTACGATCATAATTTGAGTAACATTAATATGTTTAGCCGCCTCCCTCTTGGCGTTAAATTTCATTTCAGACAAATGAACCATTATTACTAGCATGAAATAACAGCCCGTCCTGCTATCGGACACTGCTTGAACATTTTGCAGCGATGTAGCCTGCACCGCTACTTCTGCAGCGTCAATCATCCCATTCCCGTCGCTCGCAAGCTCCCTATCAAACGCGGCAATAACTGAGCGTTTTATAACACCGCAACGAGTCCGAAATTTCACTTCAAGCATGCACTGGACTCGCACTCAAGGCCGAAACACGACGAATTCGCGGGCGCCGTGTTGTTTTTGATGAACTCCCGAGTCCCACAACTTCCCGCAACAGATCAAACGACTAAATGTAAACTCCAGCCACCCCCATAACTCAAACCAAGGTAGAAATCGGTGAACAGCACTCTGCCTGAACCATGAGCAACTGCTTTGCCCGGCAGCCACGATTGCACATCTTTACCACACCAAGATGGCGGCACCCAGTAATGTCGTTCCGGAGATACGGTGCTCCCAAAAATTACCGTTTTTTTCATTGACTTGCAGAAGTAGTTTGTCGCCTCAGTACACATAAGTATTTTTTCTACAGGACTTTGCTATGGTTTTCGATGGGAAAACTTTAAAAACGCACAGACGTAACATGTGCAACCTGACATGGTGACTCTCGAAAAAACTATGCCGGGGACAATTTTATGCAGGTGTTTTATTGAACGATCAATCAATTAAAGCTTTACAAACAGCATCACCTTGGGAGTGGTGGAAAATTATGCCGTCAGTAAGCATTTTTCCCCACTGAAACTGATGTGAGTGTTAAAAGAGAGCCCTCTCAGACTGTTTGGGAGCAGTTTGGCACAATTTTCGCAATTTTCAAGCTTTTGGAGCAGCCTGGCGCCGGAAAACAAATTCGTATCAAATCTGCGCAACATGCGCAGCTGTCTCACCCCTGTTCATATGTACCTGCCGTTTTCAAAGTGCTTAACCGCGGGGAGATGTATGACACGCACCAGCGGTTCACGAGCTTTGAACAGTTACGACTATATAAACCGCTTGGTATTCGAAGCGTCTGTGGGACGCCGCTACAGCGGAATGCCGTGGGGCTCCACTTGGGTCCAGCGAGCGAGCTACGTTCCCCCGTGTCCCCTTGTCCACCCACCTTGCCGATGGTTCCCAGCAGCTGCTGCACCCGCAGGTAGACCGCCTGCACGTCCTTCTCGGCCTCCGCATGGTAGCTGGGCAGGGACGAAAGAGGAGAGTTCGTGGACATGGGAGACGGCACAGTGGGCGAGCAGGTGGGAAGGAGAAGAGCAACAGGCCCGGCCTGAGCAGAGTCCCACTTTGGGAAGTGCGAGTGAAACAAGCGGGGCTGCCCACTCACATGTTGAGCAGCTGGATGTACCGGTCCGAGTCGGCAGTCATGTCCGGGATGGAGCCTCGCACCGGCAGGGCGCCTGCACGCATACCAGAGGCAGAACAGTTGGGGCACCACCAAGATCTCGCCCATTTGAACTAACCCCCACCATTTGAGAAATGGGGAAAGTGGTATGTAGACCCCTGCAAGAGACTGGTTCCCTGTACTTGGTAGAAAAAGTATTCCCACTATCCTGCTACACTTTGCTGCTCTCTTGTGGGCTATTGTTACCCCACAATGCAACACAATTGCAGTGGGAATGCCGCTGTAACGTTCAAACTGATCGCCCGGCAGTAGATGCGGCCCAAACTACTTGCTCCCCGCGGCCAGCAACACAGCAGGATCAATTTGTTGTTGCACAGAGCAATCAGCGCGACCACTGACAACTTCCAAAAACAGCTTAGTGATCAGTAAAACTGCCTACGTGATGGGTTACGAATGGAAAGGCCAGTTATGAATTGCTAAGAGAACAGGTGTACAGGAATCGTGAAAAGTGCGTACTAATGCATAGGCATATGCCGAGCTCCTTTATTATGCAGTGCCCGTTTAAGTTTTGCATCACTATTACACGCAAATGCATTGCACTGCTGGGAAAGCATTTACTTCCCCAGAGAAAACATAAGCAGACCCATTCCAAAGTATGAAGGCCTCCCCATGAAGCACTGTGCACTACTGTACTTACCCGATTCTAACGTGCACTTTTTTTTTTCGAAAAAATAGGCGGAAAAGTCGCATGCGCGTTAGAATCGAATACGAAACCGAAACTGCCGAAACAGCGGAAATTTTGTCCCACCCATCGTCATCGCCATCTCAAGATGGCGCCAAAGCTTTTAGCCACTTTTAGCAACGACTTTTCAGACCACCCACGTTTCGGACGCAGGAAACCTAGACTTTTCTATCGGCGTTCACACAAATCGTCAAATTGTTCCACTTGCGCGCTTCATTACAGCAATGGCAGCAGCAGCAACGAAGGTGCACCGCTTCCACATGTGGCTTACGAGCAGCTCCCATGCGTTCCAAACGAGCGGTCGGCTGAAGCGTGCCCCTATGGAGAAGCTCGCGGGATGGGCGTGCGAGGTGTGGGCCCCGATCCCATCGACCATGGTTGAACGTCCGTTCAGTAGTGTGGCATCGCGAACGCGCTTGGCGGCACCGAGGACGAGATGTTGTAGTCAGCGGAAAGCGACAAGGAGCTCTCGGAGAGCAACAAGGAGTAAGATGAGAGATTACTTCGGGAAATAAATCGCCCGTTTCTCTCGCATTCGTTTTTTCTCAGCTGCGCCTCACAAGCTCAAGTTGGAATGAGGACAAGCGTGGGTCACAAAGTTCGTGTGCGTTAGAATCGAAGGTGCAAGTTTTTGTTTTTTTTTTTTTTTTTTGCCAGGAAAATCAGGTGCACGTTAGAATCGGGGGCGCGTTAGAATCGGGTAAGTACGGTAAGTGTCCTTAAAGTGGGCTTCACACCTGAATGCAGATGCACTGCTAGTGCACTATGTCAAGCATTTTATTTTTGTTTTTTTTTACTTCTAACTTCTTAACGGTTTTGAAGGCACCAATCACCTCCCTTTACACTATAATGGTGATTACATATGTTACTTGCCCAACTTTGCATTTATTTTGCAAACATAAGGTATTACAATAAAAACTACAGGTTTTCTCGGAGGGGCCCCTGCCTGTTGGAGAATGCTCGCGCATTATTAAAAGGGCAAGCAAGCCTACAGAAAAATGCCAGCTGAAAGAACAGGGGCTTACCCTTTCCCTCGTTCTCCACAAAGTCCTTGAGGGCCCGCATCAGCACCCAGAACGGCTTGCTCTGAAAGAAGAGCCAAGGGCGGTATTGCCCCAATCCGCATCAGCCATACCATGCACACATCCACAAAAACAAGCAGCTTGGACACAGGCCACAGAGGATCAAGAAGCCCCCCCATGTGGCCTACTCACCTCGGGGGTGATTGCCAGGCAGGCGGGTTCGTCAAAGAGCTCCTTCACGTGGGGGGGAACCTGGGGGAAAATGCAGTGGCAACACTGTTCAGCCAGTTTGTCGCAAAGGAACAGGGAAGCGTACGACAATTTTCACATCAGGATTGAGGGGGTATGCGTGCGCTGGGTAGCAGAAATTATGTGAAAATTGGTGCAACTTGCACTAGTGATGCAAGGCTGGGGGTCGACCTGGCTTCTCCCCGCACTTACAGTGGATGCCAGGAGAGAGGGAGCAGTTGGACCCCAGAAACTAGCCATGCAAGTAAGGATGACTGCGGTAATGATGACTGGCAAAAGTTGGCTCTGCTGGACAACATGCCTTCAAGCTTCGCTGCACGGCTTGCCTCAGTGGGTTGGCTTTTTCGAAGCACAACACCAAAGCCGTGAAAGAATGCCCAAACGTGATTATTCAGTGACCCCTGTCAAACGTGACTATTTAAGTGCACTTCCACAGAGTGCACTCGGCTAAAATGTCATTCGGGAGCAGCTAAATGGCAAACATGAATGACACTTCACAAGGAATGCTGAGTGTGTTCCCCCAAAACCCACACTTTAGCGGGGCCAGCTCGCCGAGTGAGTAATCTCGTGAGCAGAAGTCCGAAAATCGGGAATAACAACATAAAACCGCGAGCGTTTAGGTGATAATAAGTAACATTAAAAGTTAATTGTAGATATATTGCTCATTTACTTTTACAAAAAGAGAAGCAGCGACGAAAAACAAGAAAAAAACCTCTCTCTCAACGACGTGAAGCTTGAAGGCATGTTGTCCAGCAGAGCCAACTTCTTGCCAATTATCATTACCGCAGTCATCCTTACTTGCATGGCTAGTTTCTAGGGTCCAACTGCTCCCTCTCTCCTGGACCACTGTAAGTGTGGGGCGGGAGAGAGTGGCATTTTGCTCCATGGCAGCCGTTCTCTGCGGCATTCTCGTAGGTGGTTTCTTGTGGCCCCGTGATTGTGTTCCCGCTTCAACCTTCTCTGTTATAATCCACGCTTTCAGATAATTTCCCCCAAACGATAATTCTGCTGTTATTCGCTGCGCAGTGAATAACAGTTAAGACATCTGCGCCGGTGTTCAGTTGCCATCCCAACTCTGTTTTTTGTGGACTTGTGCGAGGTGCCGATTGCGATTTTGAACAATGCAAACACAACGAAATGTCTACATTGTTTTTCACGCGATAAAGAGGGGGAATTTCAAGTAATTTTGCGTACTATTTACGCCGGCTATCGTCACTGACATCACGACGGCCAAGGGCACTTTATTTCGTCGTTTAGCAGCGCACAGCCGAAGTGTCACTCGGCCTAAGTGCACTTAAATAGGCACGTTTGACAGGGGTATAACTCTAGCGCAAGTCGGGTGAAGTGGAACGCTATTTTTTTTTAATTTATACGCCAAAAATAAATTTACCACCCCATCCCAAAGAAAGTTGAAAGAAGCACAAAAGCTGGAAGTGCACCCAATTGACCATCAAACCTCCAAAGACCAAATCGCAAACAAGGAACGAGCCATGCATGCGACAATTTTTCACGCACTAAGTAAACGCACCTACGAGTGATCTAAATGTATGCCCATACGTGATCTATCTATAAGACAAAGGTATACTATTGCACTCCTTCTTGATGATTCAAGTTCAAGTTCAAGAAAGTTTATTTTCAGTACCAAAAAGACACTGGGGTGGGCGCAGACAAAAAGCCAATTCATTGGCTCGACTGATCGCGCGACACAGTGTTTACTACAAAGATCACCGGGATGAGAACGGAATAAACAAAAACGGGAAAGTTTCAGGCCGTAGAAGAAAAACAGAAGACACTTTCTTTTGCCCATCGGGCTGTGAACAAATCGATGCATGTATTGCTCCTTTTTCGCAATTTTCAAGTAACCGTCATTGATGCAACGGAAGCGCGGGTTCACAAATGTATACAGGGCAGACGGGATGCTGTCTGAATGTTCGTTTAAAGAACATGAAACTTCGGTCCCGTCAGCGGGGAGGAAGGGGGGGGGACTTGCCTGCCCACTGCCGCGGTTGTGGATACACCCCCCTCTTTGACAAAACTGAAATAATTGGTAGGGGAGCCACAGAGTGCGAGGGAGCTTTTTGAAGCTTGACGATTGCAAAAGCATGGTTTTGATAAGTTCGTGAGTGTGCCCTCACTAACGGTATCAGGCAAAGAAGCTGAATATTTGAAAAAGAGCCAATGTTGAATTGCGTCATCAGCTGACCTTCTTACTTCAGTTTTTACGGCGCACGGCCTAACCTTGTTTTTTCATTCGAAATTTTATTGTTTAAACTGTTGGTAGTCCCAGCGTGCTTGTTGTCCTACTCTCTCTTGTGTGCACGTCTTCGAGGCTGGGTTCCACCGTTCTTCGCACGTGCCGTGCGCCCAGAGATCGCATGATAGCTTTTCGGTCAACCACCTGGTCTATGGGGAACGCATTAGTTTACTGACAGGTTGGCAAGAAAGCTATCGCTTTACAAGATATGTTCTGTTAATACAGTGGCACGAGGGAGGAGTCAAGACTGGCTAATCATTGGCAACACCTGCAGCAGGGGCTCACAACCAGCAAGCATGCCCAGCCTCTTTTCAATGACTAAAAAACTGTGGCCAGTCAAACACACTTTCTGTGTTTGTTGAGGGGCCCACATTCCTTCACGGCATGTGTGTGCCACATTTTGGTTCCACTGCCTCGCCATCTGGTCTTGGCCCTGTATTTTTAACTTGCCGCATCATTTTTTTGCGTCAAGCACGAACGTTTAGTCGTGTTTCATCCTGACAAGTGATCTTTTTCTTTTTGTAGCTACGCTTTATCAGCACCATTACGGCAAAGATTCGTATTTGAAGACATTCCATTCTCGCTCAGTTTTCACTACTCGTATTAGATTAGCGGTCCCAAATTTGATATCCACACGCTTCTGCTGTCACACAGTTCTGAAAACCATCACAAATATCTCCGGACATGCTTCCACACTACAGCAGTGTGGAACATCCCATGAAAGGAATGCACGTGCCCCAACGCCCGTGACAGCAGACAATTCTGCCATGCAAACTTCTGCCCCAGAAGAAGAAGAACAAGAACAACAAAGGAGAAGAGGAAGGATTCAGAGAGGCGAGGCCACACTACATACCTCGGTGGGGCTGAGCGACTTGTTGACCGCCTTGAGGGCCTCCTCAAAGTTCTCCTCCTCCTCGCCCCTCTCCTTGGGCCTCCTCGCTGGAACGGGAGCGTGAAACGGGGGGGGAGCATATACCCAACTCTGTCGCACATGTGCAGGAGGGGATGAGACGAGATGGGGAAACACCCACCTTTCTTGATCAGGGCCTTCAGCTCCTCCTTCTCCTGCCTGGTCTTGGGCAGGGCCTTGGAGCCCGTCTGCACAAGAGAGAGGGGCAGAATGACCAGCATGAAGACAACGAGAGATCTTGGACAAGAAACACCAGGAGATTGCGGGTGGATTTGGCAAACAACAGGCCTGGCCACAGGCCCAGCCTGCCTGCACAAGTCCACGTGCATTCAAACTATGGGCCTGTGCCCCCGTGGCTTTTGCTCCGGACATTTGGGAGGGGGAACATCACAACATTACGTTACCATCATTTGATTTGGGAGGGGAACAGACATTGCTCCACGTGACACCCTAAGCTATAAGTGAAAGGGAGGCCCTGAAGGAAAAAAAAGCACATGAGAGGAAGGAAGGAAGAAACGTAACAATGCAACGATGGTGACTCAGCCTAAGTAGGTGGCAGGCCAGGTGGGGTCAAACAGGCGAAAGAATTTCTTCCACACTACAGCAGTGTGGGATATCCCATGAAGGGAATGCACGTGCCACAACACCCAAGACAGCAGACAATTTGCCGTGCAAACTTCTGCCCCAGAAGAAGAACAAGAACAAAACAAGGAGAAAGAGGAAGGGGAGGAGCCCAACCCCCTACGTACCTCGGTGGGGCTGAGCGACTTGTTGACTGCCTTGAGGGCCTCCTCAAAGTTCTCCTCGTCCTCACCCCTCTCCTTGGGCCTCCTCGCTGGAACGGGAGCGTGAAACAGGGGGGAGCATATACCCAACTCTGTCGCACATGTGCAGGAGGGGATGAGACGAGATGGGGAAACAGCCACCTTTCTTGATCAGGGCCTTCAGCTCCTCCTTCTCCTGCCTGGTCTTGGGCAGGGCATTGGAGCCCGTCTGCACAAGAGAGAGGGGCAGAATGACCAGCATGAAGACAACGAGAGATCTTGGACAAGAAACACCAGGAGATTGCGGGTGGATTTGGCAAACAACAGGCCTGGCCACAGGCCCAGCCTGCCTGCACAAGTCCACGTGCATTCAAACTATGGGCCTGTGCCCCCGTGGCTTTTGCTCCGGACATTTGGGAGGGGGAACATCACACACAATTACGTTACCATCATTTGAGTTTTGGGAGGGGAACAGACATTGCTCCACGTGACACCCTAAGCTATAAGTGAAAGGGAGGCCCTGCAATTGGAAAGAAAAGCAGATGAGAGGAAAGAAGGAAGAAACGTAACTAATGCAACGATGGTGACTCAGCCTAAGTAGGTGGCAGGCCAGGTGGGGTCAAACAGGCGGAAAAACTTTGCATTCACAAAGGGACACCGCTGGTGCAAAATAAAGGCCGACAGTGAGCAAAAATGTGCTTGGCTGCAGGTGGGAAGAGCCAGCCAGGCAAACACTTTACGCTGCTAGTCTTAAAACGCTCAGCTCACAGTCTCGTCCACGTCCACAGCCCAAATGTTCAGTGTAGCTCCTGTAGAGCACGTCAAGCCAACGCCGCCAGCATAAACATTGCCTAACGTGTCGCCCGCTTTACAATGGGAGCGGTAGGGACGCTTACTTTAGGCACTCATCCGGTATGTGGCGCGCGCTGGCAGACGTCCCACCTTACGTCACTGCTCGCGAGTTGCGAACACTGCACCCACTTCTACAGCGTGTGTCAGTCAGCTTGCCTCGAAGGCGTCGGAGCGCCGCCTGGGGAACGCTACACAAACTGTCAACTATTTTGCATAGTTTCCGAGAAGCGGCGCTGGCTGATGGACATGAAAGCACGCAGGAAGGCTACGGAGCGGGAAAAGGTAGGAGAGAGCAACAGGAGAGTGGCTGTTTGGCCATTTTTCGCTCCTGCATTAGGCAAGGATTATACAGGCAGCGTTGGTCAAGCAGGTGGGGGGTCGCACTGCTAAGGGTGGGGGGTGGATGGTTGGTGGTATTTCCAGTGATGTACATGGCCGGTCTTTGGAATGCAAGTTTTCCATTTGCGAAGGAGGTCTGCTGTCAGCGCTGCTGCAGCTCGAGCCTTGTGTGTAAGAACCCAGAAGAACCTCAAGGCCGCCTGGAAGTCATGGAGGTAAAGAGTGGTCGTTGGTAGGGATGTGGCAGTGTACTCAACAACACCTAGTGCATTTCTTGTAGGTGGCATGGGCTTCAAATGGGTCAACACTCGAGTTGCGGTGAGATGACACCGCACAGGAGTGAGTGCAAAACTGCCGACAAAGCTCAGCACTTACACGTAAGACTTGAAAGTAGCAAACCTGCACGCAACCTTCATGACCATGATTGAAGTCCATGATTGCAGCCGATTTGCTTCTTCCTCGCTGCACCAATGGCGTTTACTCTATCATTGTTTGCTATAAGCATAATTTCTTTTTCTTTTTTTTTTTTTTTTTGGCTCGGCTTTTTCTTGGTTTTTTAACTGCCGAGCAGTCACCACAAGGCATGTGCGTACGTACACTTACAATTTTTTAGTTATTCTTCACTGCGGATGTGAAAAATAACGATTTGCTAAACAGCTGCGCTGTTATAAAAATCGCTCGCCAGGGCCTGCATCCCATCGTTGAAGTTAGCACAGCATCCTAGCACCCAGTCTACTTGAATATGAATTTCTTTGGTGTGGAGTAGCTTCCTGGCAATCATTTTGATGCGGGTGTAGATGAAATCCGGCTAAAATGCCTGGCTTAGCGTGTGGATGGTCTCCTCACTACCTGTCAAAATAGTTGCATGAGGCTGGTGGGATGAGTTGGAGAATTCAATTTGCCAGACAGCAACTTATACTGCTTCGAGTTGGAGGTGGGCAGACGAAGGCACCGTTGCACATTCCTGTTGGCAAGTGGTATGGAATGTCGGCTGAATGGCCGCTAATCCGCCAGTAATTGAGGTTAGGTCCCAAGTGGCATCGGTGTAAGTGCCGCTATGGGTGTTCCACTAGGTAATTGGGGCTGTGCTTATGCGTTCCTTAGGCTCACTAAGAGGGTTCAACTTAAATTGAGAATGACTCAGCGGGCAATGGAGCGAAAATGATAGGTGTAACATTAAGGGACAAGAAGAGAGCGGAGTGGGTCAGGGAGCAAATGGTGTTAAAGACATATTAGTAGAAATTAAGAAGAACAAATGGACATGGTAAGGGCATGTAATGCGAAGGCAAGATAACCGCTGGTCATTAAGGGTAACAGAGTGGATCCCTGGAGAAGGCAAGCGTTGCAGGGGGTGGCAGAAAGTTAGATGGGCAGATGAGATCAAGAAGTTTGCGGGGATAAATTGGTCACAGTTGGCACAGGACCGAGGTAATCGGAGAATAATGGGAGAGGCCTTTGCCCTGCAGTGGGCGTAGATAGGCTGGTGATGATGATGAGGATATGCGTTTTTTAGTACGGTAGATTTCCTCAACCTTTGTGAGGAGTGGCTTCGTTTTGACGATGATAAAGTCATCCCACCAGGAATCGGCGAAGGAATTGTTTGCGGTGGTGCGCTGACAGGTGGCAATGCGCAAACAGCACACGGCCGGCAGGAGTGGGTGCTCGTAGGATGATGGGGCCTTTCCAATGGGTTCATGTGATCTCCGTAAAGGGAGGAAGTTGTGCATGTTTGTATAGCTCCTAAAGCCTTGTACGCTTGGGAAGGCCAGTGACGACTGGAAGGCTTTCGTGATGAAAAACCTGAAGCTGCTTTAACTAGGTCCGAGTTAAATCAAAACATACCCATAGGTCACTTTGCCCCCGAGAAGAGCTTGGGTCAAGATTTTGAGCATTTTCGTTGTAGCCCCTCCCACACAGTTACTATTCGCTGTATTATGTGAAGCAGCAGGATGGAGAGTTGGGGGAGTTGGTAAAGCAGACATGGTTGGTTGGACACAGCGCGTTAAAACATGGACCCCGAAAAAAAGAACCGACAGGACGAGAGCGCTCGGCCCTCTGTCCGTTCTTTCTTCTGGTCCTGTTTTAACGCGCTGTTTCCAACCAACCATGTGTGAGGCAATTGGTGCCACGTTTTCTTGATTTGGTCACGCCACACACTGCACCCGCCATCTTCAGGATGACAAGAATTTTAACCCACCTCTCCGAGGACAAGCAGAGCATGTGCGAATTGAGAAGTATAAGCACTCTTCTGCTGCTGCGTGCCACAAAACACAACATATGTGGTTTTGTCACACAGTAAAAGATACATATGCATCCCGCTATGTTGAAGGGTGCTGGCGAGTTTTGAGTGCGGCTTGTATGTGCTCCTGAAGTTGCTGTTGGGCGAGAACTGTCTTACGAAGCTAAAGCCAGATGGTACTATTAACTGCATATACAGTAAAGCCCACTTACTATCGAACAGCGCGAGGATTGCAAAATAGTTCGATATAGCGAAAATTCGATATAGAAAGTGAAGCAAAAAAAAAACTTATTGAGGAGCAATCTTGCCGACGGAGTCACGAGCTAACGCTGAGCTCTTACCACCCTGCAGTTCACTATTGATACGACACTTTCTCAGGAAAGAAAACAATCATTTATTGGGGCTGAAGAACTGCGTGAGTGTAGCCGCTTCTTGTCAGCGCAAATGCGTGGTGGTGACTCGCTTGCTCCACGGTATCTAAACAGTCGACAAGCACAAGACCGCTGCCCTCAATGGCACTGCAGTATCGCCGTAGCAGGGCCTACAGCAGCGACGGCTTCGCTCGTGCTCGGAAGCGGTACGGAGTCCTCGGCGTCTTCGACCAAGCGGAGACGAAGCATGGCTACAAGCAAATAACGGCGAACCCAGCGAACCGAGCAAGTGCGCGCAGCGAGTGGCGCAAGAATTGAAGTTCGGTGACACCGCAGCCCGCAGTGCCCAATGTGGCGCTTTCGGCGCCAACGGCATGCACGCCTGGAGCTGGTCCACTCTGCCATGGCCGGTTAGGACGCGCTCAAGCTCGCGTGGGAGTCACAAGCGACCACCGTCTGCCACCACTGTGCGCCGGCGTATTGCGGAAAAGCCTGCTGCATGCCTAAGGAGAGCTAAAAATTTTCGCGCGGGAGAGTTTGATATATCCATTGTGAACAAAATCATGTCGATATAGACAGTTGTAAATGCATGTAATTTTACCAGAATTACACAAGGGTTCGATATAGGCAATATTTCGATATATCCGTGTTCGATATAAATGGGCTTTACTGTATATAGATCTTGAAGGTGAGGTAACTTTTGGAAATGGTTGGCAATTTCGACATATTGAAAAGAGTTGGAGACAGAACAGTGGTTGTGAAAGAACTTGGGGTGCTCCTTGCCTGTATGTATGTTGAAAATCCACTTGCAATAAGAAACTTTGGACAGAATTGTTGAGCCTGTGACCAGCGTTAAGTGACTCCAAGACCACAATTATGAAGGCATGGGAAGCTGTCGAATGCTTTTTTGACATCAGTAGAAACAAGGACCTTCTTTCCACCTCCTTCCTATCATTGGTCCAAGTGCAGGATAACATGAATGCCGAGACTGGGACAAACACTGGTTTGTCCGGGACAGTAAATCGGGTCTTTTGCCATCTCGAGAAGGTAGGTGAAGACGGTACGATGCACTCCATCAGCTTGCAGAGAGTGGATGTGAGTGAAATAAAGCAAAGATTGGAAATGGCAGCAGGGAGCTCCTTAGGATTCAGAACTGGATGAACTACTGAGTGCTTCCATTTGATCGGGAGGATGCCGGATATCCATCATCATCATCACCACCACCACCTACCACCAGCCTACCTATGCCACCGCAGGGAAAAGGCCTCTCCCATTAATCTCCAATTGTACCGGTCCTGTGCTAACTGTGACCAATTTATTCCCACAAGCTTCTTGATCTCATCTGCCCATCTAACTTTCTGCCGCCGCCTGCAACGCTTGCCTTGTCTAGGGATCCACCTGTTACCCTTAATGACCAATGGTTATGTTGCCTTTGCATTACATACCCTGACCACATCCATTTCTTCTTAATTTCTACTAATATGTCCTTAACACGCGTTTGTTCCCTGATCCACTTCACTCTCTTCCTTGTCCCTTAGTGTTACACCTATCATCTTCCGTTGCCTAATGCCGCTGAGTCGGTCCTCAATTAAGCTTAACCCCTTTAGTGAGCCTAAGTTCTGCCCTGTAGGTGAGTACGGTAAGATGCAGCTGTCGTACACTTACTTCTTCAGGGATAATGTATGCTGGTATTTATTATCTGAGAATGTCTGCCGTATGCACTCCCACCCCATTCTGATCCTTCTAATTATCTCTGGCCTCATGGTTGGGATCTGGGGTCACAACTTGGCCTAAGTAGATATATTCGCTTACCACTTCCACTGCCTCGCCACCTATCTCAAACTGCTGTGATGTCCCGAGGTTATTGATCATTACTTTAGTTTTCTGCATATTAATTTGCAGGCCCACGATTCTACTCTGTTCGCCCAGTGCGGAAAGCATGCTTTGCAATTCGTCCCCCGAGTTACTTAGCAAGGCAACGTCATCAGCAAATCTGAGGTTACTGAGGTATTCTCCATTAACCCTTACTCCCACCTGTTCCCAATCCAACTTTCTGAATACTTCTTGTAAACATGCTGTGAATAACATTGGAGAGATTGTGTCTCCTTGTCTGACACCCTTCTTTATAGGCATTTTACTGCTCTCCTTATGGAGGATGATGGTAGCTGTGGACCCATTGTAGATATCCTCTAGTATTGTTACATAATGCTCATCTACACCCTGGTTCCGTAATGCCTGAATGACTGCTAGGGTTTCGACGGAGTCAAATGCTTTCTCATAATCTATGAAGGCTATATATAAGGGTTCACTATACTCCGCGCACTTCTCTATCACCTGATTGATCGTGTGAATATGGTGCACTGTTGAATCGCCTTTACGGAACCCCGCTTATTCTATAAGTTGACTGAAATCTAAGGTTGCAGAAATTCTGTTAGCGATTACCTTGGTAAGTACCTCGTAGACGAATGACAGTAAGCTGATCAGCCTGTAATTTTTCAAGTGCTTCATGTGGATTTCTTATGCCGGATGTACATACTTCTTTTTTTCCTTCTATTAGACAGTTGTTTGGCTTGCTTGTCAGGGTTGTGGAGTATTTGCCAGGTAATTTTGCCTTTCCCAGGAATGCTCGTGAGAGGCCTCGAGTGCCGTGCGTATTTCTTATATGGTAAAGAAGATGTTGACTGAGGTGGAGAGCTGGGCCAGTTGGTTCATCGTCTTTTAAGTGGGAACCAGTGCTTAAGACGCTACACAAGGGAAGAAGACAGACCCGGACGGCACTATCTGTCTTCTTCCCTTGTGTAGCGTCAGAGTTCATCAATGCTTTTGTGGTCGGGAAACTCAGCCGTCACGCTAGGGAAGAGCTTCGTACGCTGCCCAGGGAGGCCGCGCCGCGGCGCTGGCGTTGATCGGAGGGCAGCCGCTGAAGCGGTCGAAGGGGAGTGCAGCGCGTAGCAGACGCTCCTTGCGGTGTTAGCAGGGTGTGTTCGCTTGACCTGTCGCGCAAAGCTGAAATGGTCCGATTGCTTTATCAGTGCTGAGAAGTGCTCTGTGAACAATCATGCCGCGTACTTGCTGCGTGCCTGGTTGCCGTACTGGCTACAGAGGAAACGACGAGAAATCATCACTATTTCGCTTTCCTTCGGACACCGAGCAGTGCGCAAAGTGGAAACGAGTTATTCCCCGGCAAGAAGTTTCCAGATTTTCTTTCGACTCACCGCACGCTCGTGTCTGTGAAAAACATTTCGGCACTGCTGACGTCACGAGTGCATCGTGAATGCAGGAGTTGTATCGCTGCGACGTGAGTTACCAAAGCTGCGATCAGGAGCGGTTCCATGTATATTTGAAGCCCTCCCGCATATCTTCCGAAGCGAGAAGCTCGCCCCAGGTCTGTGACGTGGCAGCCGCCTGCAAAACAATGCCGTGTCTCGCCAGATATCTGCAGAACAGGGGACACATCGAAAAACTGCAACCTAAGAACCGCGAACGCAACTTTACGTGTGAATGAAGGCAAGTTTCTCAGAAGTTGCCACTTTTCTGGAGTGTCAGCAGAATTTACAGCGATAAATTGTAAATACAACAGCTCGTTTTAAGATGCGGCCTTTTTAACTGTGCAGGGGATGAACAGAGAACACACACAAGCGTGGATAAAGCCTGCCAAACAGAGAAGCCAGTGCATTCATACGATTTAGAAAACTTGAGGGCGCAACTTCGAAGCACGAAGCGTCAGCTTCAACAATGTCAATTAAAGATTGCGAAAATGGCAGGTCGCACAAAAAACTGAGCGTATTGGAGAGGAGGTTTCAGAAACTCTCTAATCACGAGGAACTGATCTTCGACCAGTGCTTGATGAAGGCAGACACGACGTCAGCGAAGGCGGCTCGGTAAGTTTCAACACGTGGCCCCGCAAAAGAGCCTGATTGTACACCACCTATGCTTCCTTCTAAACATTTTCTGAATTTTTCCAAGCTGCCTGTAAATGCATTCCCTACAAGGATTGGGGTACTGCTGCACTGTTGCATAAATAGTGCCTGCTACAACCAATGCACGAATTCTTTGCACTCTGCCTGATGTAGACTGTGTTGGTTTATTCTATGACTGGATTTCACACGTACTGACTTCTCTCATTTTTCCCTTACATAGACTTAATTAAGTTGCACGCACATATGCACTTGGAATTATATTATGTGTTGTTTGCTTGTTAGATTTTTACCGATGCGGCTGATCATTAGCATGTTTGTGATTGCGGCAACCTACACTTTTTACCCTCAGACACAAGAAGGAATGAATGGCTGTACGATTGCCTGCTACTGAAAATAAAATCCACCTCTGTGTACACATTCCTCCACGAAAATCAGTATCTCCCCCTGCCACATCCTCGTACTCTTTAACGCCTACCTAAGAAGCCTGAAAGCTGATTTTGGGTTTGACGAACATTTGTTCACTGCACTCAAAGAGAGGCTGCGACAAGCCCCTGAAAGGGAAACGCGAGGTTTGATACTGCCAGAGTCCGTCAATGCTTTGACGGACTCTGATACTGCTTACTGCATTTAATTTACATTACTTGCGGTTGGATGTCGACATTTATATTTTACTAAAACCATTTTTTTGCAGGTGTCCTCATGTCTTGACGAGATGAGTGTGAGGAAGAGGGTCCACCTGAGGGAGTCGGACGTGGCACTTCTGGGGAAGGTCGACTTGGGTGAACACACGAGACCCACCGACCTAGTGAAGGATGGAGACCACGTGTTGGTTTTCCTGTTCCGGCCATTTCTGGGTGGCTGGTCTCAAACCGTGGGCACCTTTTGTGCCTCTGGTGCTGCACCTGGCCGCATACTGGCTAAGCTGCTCCTGCAGTGTATTGTACACCTTGCCAATGCTGGTGCCATAGTTGACGCAGTGACTTGTGACAACTCGACGTCGAACCGATCGGCTTTGAGCTCTTTGGGTAAAGATTGAGAGTTCTATCAGCAAGATTTAACAATTATATATCAGAGTTTGAAAAACAACATCTTCTCTTGATCAGGTATCACCGGTGAGCAAGACGCCTCAAACGTCCTTTCAACACCCGTGTGACCCTTCCCGAGTAATTTATTCGGTTATCGATCCCCCCCGCATCTTCAAGTGCATTCGAAACAATCTCTTGAAGGTTGGAAAATTTCTGATGAGAAGTAAACATGGCTCTTTTACACGGAGATAATGAAAATGTGATATAATTTATTTGCGAATGTCACAGCTTCCACACGGAGAAGAAGTGTTATGACCACTACCAGGCTTTGCTGGAGTATGAGGAGCAGCAGTCGGGGCTCCGGGCAGTGCCAAAGCTAATGAAGGCCCACATCTCTCCAAACGCCTTCCAAAAAATGAGCGAAAAGCTTGCAGTGCAGGCGAGTGAATGCAAACACACACCTGATCTGACCAAAGAAATCATTAATTTGTCTATGTTGCGCACCGTCAGTCATGAAATCATTTCCTTCACATTATAGCTTTTTAGTGAAACCACTGCAATAGCGATGGAATTGTATAGCAAGCAAGAGGAATGCGCAAACTTGCGTCAGTCTGTTGCAACTATAAATTTCACAAGACGTCTGAACAGGCTGTTCAACTGCCTCAACACAAGGAGACCTCAGGAAGTGCCGTACAATGAAAAAGATCACAATGCAGTAAGTTATTGAACAATAATAATAATTTTGGGACTGAAGTTGGCCTATTTCTGCTTCGATTAAATTGAAGTTTGCCCGCCCTCCAGACCATAAAAGAGAACATTGCCTGGCTTCAGGACTGGTCTACATACATAGAAGACTTACCCAAACAGAGACAAGCCTGTTTTCTGAGCGAGCCTACATGTGTGGCGCTGAGAATAACCCTGCGTAACCCGTTGGCTCTAATTGAAACCCTTTTAAAGTCGGGCTTCCGCTATGTTCTGACTGGAAACCTCGGACCGGATCCCCTAGAGGTAATTTGAGTGCTTTGGAGAAGATCTCAGTTCTGCCTTATCCGCCTTTCTTTATTGTTCCAGCGTTTTTTCGGCATTGCGAGACAGGTCGCTGGAGATGGTGGACAGCCAACAGTGCAGCAGTTCTTGTTTATCTACCGAATGCTCTCGGTGAACAACTTGGTGCGGCCTCCAAAACAGGCTTCAGTCGACGGAGACGGACCCAACCTACTGCTAAAGCTGCAGGGTCTCTTTCAGCTAAAGGAACCAACAATTAGTCCGGCAAGTGAGCGAATTGCTGTCCCAGCGGGAAATATTTTCTACTCTAGTTAAAGTGCCTTAGTTCCCCATTGTAAGCTGCAGAGTTTTGCCAGCAGCCCTTCAATAGAGTCCCTGCGTATTTATTTATCTATACAATACATTTTTTTCTTATCAGCGCGTGCGTAATTGTTATTTACACAAACGTCTTTTTCTTGCGTGCCGTTTTTGCATAAAACCAGAGTCCTTCAATGCTTTCATAAAACTTAATTTCCTGCCAGATGTCAACCGCTCAAAATTCTATTTCAGGTTGACACCGTTGCCGTGCTTCTTGACGACGTCCTCTTGGAGCCCAACGAGTGCCTGGACAGTGGTAAAGGGACCAGTGAATCCATGCCTACAAAGGACTCTATTCTTGAGTACTTGGCGGGCTATGTGGCCAAAAAATTTTCAACACTAAGTTGCATCAACTGCCGCAAGACCTTGCGGTGCCCAGTGACCTAATTGCTCTCAAGACGAAAGGTTATCTCCACATTCCATCTATCCGACTACTGGACCTCTTAAAAATAGGAGAACAGCACATGGAACTGTGTACAGTGGAAAACATTGCGTGTTCCGATGTGTACGCCGACGTTGTCGAGGGCATATTGTTGGACAGCCGAACTGCGGCTGCAAGTGTCGGATGTGCGCTGCATTTTGTGGGCACTACCGCAGAGGTCATACACTTTTTTCCGAAGTGCCGCTTGCATTTCTTTACAAGAGAAAAAAATAAGGCTTTGAGGGCAACGGTTCGCACAAAATGCCCGGCTAGTGGAGGCAGGAAACCCAGCCAATGAGAGCTGGTGCGGGTATATTTTTTTCGGCTTTGTCTTCTATTCCTGTCTTCTTATCCTGGGAAGGAAAGTGGGGAATAGGGTTGTTCAGGGTGGAGACGCCCTTTGGACGGTCCCGTGCCGCCCCTATTGGGTCGAAGTGCTCAACGCACTGTTCTTTTCGTTTCCCACAAGACGCAGCAACGCGAAACAGATACAATGGTTCACACTTCGCCAGTAAACCGCGTTGCGGCGATAATTACAGTGCGGTTTTGATACAATGACTTGCTGCGGCGGCGAGCGAGCGACCCAAAATGGCGGCGTAACGCATACGTGTCTCCACTCTGCACGGCGGACGCGTGAATTTAGCTACTCTAGCCCTCCGATCTGCGGCGGCGCCTCTCGCGGGAGCCTTTGTCCCCAAACGAAACTCGGCCAGGAGTTTCATGACCAGAAAAGCATTGACGGACCCTGGTAGCGTCTTAAACACTGGTTCCCACTTCAAAGATGTCTTCCACACCTTCAGCTGATCAGCACAGATTGGGGCGTAGACAGTAGTCGTAATGGTCATCCTAGGGGAAAGATTGTTTCAACTGGAATGTGCTCAAATCATTCTTTGTCTATGGATTGAGAAAGTTGCAGGTTTTGCGTGGTGTTAAGGGATTTAGTTTTACCAAAGAGAGCTTTGTATGTGCCCCACGCCTTGTGGGAACTGGTCCACTTGTTTAAGGGGGGGAGGCTGGTCTTAGATAAACTTTTTTATTTTCAAGCTATTAAGATGAAAACTTCCAAACAGATGTATTTCAGCATTCTGATTTCAAATGTCAATTTATATTTTTGGATATCGCAAGTAGTTCTAATTTCATACAGATTTCATTGTTGAAAGCCTATCCCCAATTTTAAAAAAAATCTGCTTTAATGATGCTTCTAAACGGCACTTCATTGCATTGCTTAGCAACCAGGGAGTGCAATAAAAGTATTCCCATGCTTCTAGCCTTCCTACAACCAATTGTATGAGGGTTCAAACTTCGTTGTTTGAACAAACATCGTTGTACGAGGGCTGAAACTTTGTTGTTTTGAACCCTCATACAATTGGTTGTAGGAAGGCTAGAAGCATGGGAATACTTTTATTGCACTCCCTGGTTGCTAAGCAATGCAATGAAGTGCCGTTTAGAAGCATCATTAAAGCAGAATTTTTAAAAATTGGGGATAGGCGTTCATTCAACTGAAATCTTGTATGAAATTAGAACTACTTGGGCGAATATTCCAAAATCTAAATTGATATTTGAAATCAGAATGCTGAAATACATCTGTTTGGAATGTTTTCATCTCAATAGCTTGAAAAATAAGTTTTGTCTAATACCAGCCTCCCGCGTCCTTAAACCAGCGCAATGGCCAAACTACTAGCAAGTTCCTCTGAGGTTTTTTTTGGCGTACCGTATAGCCTGCACTGCTCTGTTGCTGACTTTGAGTAGCTCTCTGAATTGTTTTCCATTGAACGTGAAGGTTCTCGCGGGTAGCCCAGAGGTTGCTCAAGCGTTTGTAGGGTACATAAGATGAAAAAGTGGAAAAGATACATGAAATCAAGTATCTCTGCAAGCACAATCTTGCACGAACATGCCCTTCATTTTTGTTTTCTTGCAGTGGCATGACAAGACGGCTCACGTCGACATCAACGCTGCATACCCCCCCTTCAAAAAATTTACGGGTGTTGTTTGATAGGTTTCTTCTATGAGATAATGCCTCAATCTCTGGTGCCAGCACTGCTGGCAATTATTGCAGTTCAATCCAGTTCAGCTGAGGCAATGCTGGTAATCGTGGCATAACCTTCAGCCAACATGCATTTTGAGCGAACATATCAGCATCTCTTTAACAGAATGGAAACAAACAAGTTCTGTGCAGTGATAAAAATCGCACCATAAACCCCCCCCCTCCAAAAAAAAGTGCACAGCCCTGCAGATCAAAGCAAATCAGATGAAGAGTGCTTATTCATGGATGAATGCATTTGAATAAGCCAGACATGAATTTAACATAACGTAGGTGGCTGACACCTTGCTCAGGTGGAAATATAGGTCGACATTTCTTGCCAAAAAATTTGCCGAAAAGTCCCCCCTCAACCTATATGCTGGTCAGTGGCATAATGTTAGTTGTCGTCTGGCAAGCAGGTAGCCCATCGGGCCCATCCGAACTGCACAGGTACCATCACCACTAGCCCCAATCGATGTGCCGCGTTTTTTTTTTTTTTTTTTTTTTTCCTTCTGTCGCTGTCAGTGAGTGTGTGCCTGCCTCAAGAAAAGTTCAGGCCCACAGCACCACTTCACATAGCATTTAAAAGAAAGGTCTATAGTGTGCCCAAGCAAACAGCAAACAGTCCGACTAGCGTCAGTTCGGCACTCCGAAAAGCGTGCGCACTACTGGCGTAATATGAAGGCGGCAGCTCTTGGTATGCAACGCTCGGAAGACCTTGTTTCGTGGGTGCTGAGCTGTGCACCTGGAACTGACAGTCAAGGCGGCCACTTTTGTCGGCGAGCATTGTGCGCCGTCTTTACAAATGGGTGGCCGGCGACAATGCCAAGACGGTTGCGCAAACCGGCTCTCGCGACGGTCGGCTCCTAAGAAGTTCTCCATAAGAAATTTCCCAGACTGCACTGAGGATGACTTGCTGGTGGGAGCCAGACCAAAGCAGTCATCCGAGAAGACTTCAGACAGCTCCAATGAGTAACCGTAGACAAAACAAGTGCTTATAGCCTCAATAAAGTGATAACGTGCACCTAGTTCTTTTTTTCTAATTTCTCGGCTGCAAGGTAAGGGGGTCGACCTAAAGTCCGACTTATATGGTAGTAGAAAAAAAAACTCATTAAAACGTGACGCCAGACAACCGTGCATAACACATCGCCCCCCACCTGAAGTACAGCGCAGACGTGGCACTGGGCCCATTATGGCTAGGTGTAGTGAGGCTGGCCCCATCACTAACACATGCCTAAGCCACGTCACATCGACACCACGTCAACACCAGCAGGCAAGAACATTGTAGGCACTATTTAGTGTCTCGTGGGTGCAGCAGTCCGGACTGGTTAGGGGTCTGATGTGTTGGACTTCACACAGACTTTTCAATGAAGGGATCTTCAGCTCGGTCTTGGTTTTGTGGGAATGCTTGGTGAGGAGTGTATTTTGTATGGTTCTCTAGTGGCTTGTTTGTCTGTTAGAGTGCTCACGTTCCCGCTCCCCCATTGAGTGACATAAAAGCACTAAGTGCGAATCAAAAGTGCACGCGAAAAAGATGTTTCCACACAGTGCCTCGTGTGCCAAATAACAATTCACACGACTTTTTTTGCATCAATGTGTGACGGCGGACAATCATGAATTCACCATTTCCAACCTTCCGCCCAATCTTTAAATTTTAACAAAAGGCGAAATATGAAATTGCACGTATATATTGACAAAGGGCCTGAGTGCACCCCCCTCAAAAAATGAAAATGCAAAAAGCAGATGGCAGTACTCCAAATAAAGCAGAAAACATTTCAATAGCTGGGGAAGGTTGCCAACATGCCTGCCAAATTTCGTTACTCTATGCCAAAACACAAAAATGTTCACTCCGATCCCCACCTCCCCCCTTAACACTGCTCTCCCTCCCCTGTTCATTGTTTCCACTGCTGCATCGCCCCAGTGTCATTCCGTTCCGGATAAATGAGACTTAAAAAAATGAGACTATAAAAGGCTCGGCCTCGTTAAAGAACAGCAGTGCAAACAGTTCAACACCTTTCTCTTCCTCTTGGGCCATTGTTAAAAAGAATTGGTGACAGTACCAGAACAACCCAGTTGCTTCTAATGCTTCCACAGCAACGCCAGCCTTGGTGTGTGAAAATCCCAACGAAGGCAATCGGCGAGGGTTGGTCAAACTCGTATGTAGAAAGCTAGTTGACAGTCTGACAAGAATGCCATGAGAAGAATGTATTGCACACAAAGCCACTCTCACAAAAAGTTCTAAAGCTTTGAGAATCATGCTTTGTTCCCCAGCCAGGCACTGCATGCGTTAACTTGCACATCTGCCGTTGCACGAATTTTCCATCACAACAAAACAGACTGTCACTGCTAGTATAAGTGTCCACAAGTGCTGCAAGACAGCATGTCTAGCAGATGACACAATATCCCCACCATTACTACTGTGACCCCACGGCAGTTTGTTTCCGATAATCTCAGATTCTTTCAGCTCCTTTTGCTCTGACTGCGGTGCCATTCCACTTACAGTGCTGGCTGATGCTTTAAAACTGCAACCATCATTTTGCTCTGGTGTGCACAATGATCTGAATACTGTGCGAGTGGAAGAACTGTGGGAGAAATACGGGCCCCCATTGCATTACGGGCCCCATCGATGTTAGCATTAGCATCAAATGTATTCTGAGACAGGGCCCTACACAAGCTGGAGTACAGGCCATTGACCGAGTCAAAAATTAGAGCCCTCAATGTGAAGGCTGTCCGAAGTGCAGAGCAGTGATTCGCCATAATGGGTTGTAGTGCCGTTATCTGCTCACTGCTGCCACCCAATGCATTTCAAATTTCCCGCCTTTGCCATGCTCGCGCGCCCCCTGCCTGAAACTGCACCAGCGGGAGTTCTGTTCTTTTCTCACTTGCTCTTCCTACCAGATGTGCCGGCATTGCACTGCCACTTCTTTTCACTTACAAAAACCGACCCAACGAGTGTTCCTAACTAAGTGAACGTGCGCGCTGGCGGTTAGTTACGTGTATCTTGCCTCAAATGTTCCGCCAGTTTTCTTTGTGCTGAACAACAGGGAGGTGTAGGACAAGCGCCAGCGGCTCACGAGTTTCCTACGGTTATGACTATCTAAACCACTTGGCTTTCGAAGCCTCTGTGGGACGCTGCTACGACGGAACGTCGTGTGGCTCTACTTAGGTCAAGCAAGCGAGCTGCGAGGACAAGGCGAGCCCCTAAGGTGCTCTGCACTTAAAATGAAAACAACATTTCGGGAGCACTAGAGCTCCTGCTACAGCCTTGGTCAGTGACCTGTGCTTCATCTTGTGTATAATGCCACCTGACTGGGCGGTATGCTACCCAACCATCAACTTTTCCATCACAAGCCCAGCCTGTGTGGGGTGTGTGGTGGCTGTACCTGGTGCTGCCACTGGTCGAGGGCCTTGAGCAGGAGGACCACGTAGGGGGTGTGGCTGTGCTCCTTGTCCGACAGGGCCGCCAGGTCCACCGAGTCCACCAGGGAACGGAGGGCCGGGAATGGGCGGTCCAGCCGCAGGTCGTCCAGGTCGTTGTCCGGGTGCGTCTCCACCACTGCGGCCAGGGAACATGGGGGGGGAGAGGTCACGCTACGCACAGAAGAAAGACACAGGGATGGGGCAAGCACATGCTCACTCGAGGGAATTCATGAGTAGTGCCCCCACATGATCTGAAACATTGAGGATGCGAGGGACAGGATGATGTCACGCAACTTTGGTCGGGGCCAATGTGCCTTGTTGCTCTCATTCAGTTCCAACCACTGAAACACCAAGGGTGTGCGAAGAAACAGGACGATACGGCCCCACCTTGGAAAGGGCCAATACGTTTCCGCTACCCTTATTTCTGGTCTATATGATCCAGTGTCCCTTGACATTCCTTTTCTTTCCATTTTTTCCTGCAAGGGAGGTTGCAGTTATGCAAGTGTTGCTTTCACTGTGACCCAACTAGGTACTCTCAGCAGACTTTACAAAAAGGAGGAGTGGCCACTACAGTCCCTTTCTTAACTAGGTAACTCTTTCAAAGGATACCCCTTGTACTGAAGACCGCCCTTACTCTGGATCAGGAGCCCGATGGGTTGCTTATTAAAGAAAAAACAAAATCAAAAACTCTAGTTAGCGCAACAGCTCCCATCTCAACGGAGACATTAAAGGGACCCTGCAACAGATACCATCGACTACTAGGAATGTATTTGGGGGTAAAGTCTATTGTTCCAGCAATCTCCTCCCGGAAGAATTATAAAAATCCGTTCACTATCGCTATGAGAAATCGCGCATAATTGTTCCCTCTCAGCTTGACCGCGGATAACGCGACGATAGCTACGTGCTCTCTACCGGAGAGGGGCGCGGCTCACGGCGTTCTCTTCGGTGGCCTTCGATACATCACAGGCCGAGGAGTTTTCTCCTTTTCTCCGCAACACGGAGGGTATATTTCCGGTCTGGTGCCACAAAAAAGCAGGCATGGCTGCCTGCTCGCAAGCGGGCACTCAGGCTGGTAGGGCGTTTTTGAAGCAATAAATGCTTGTTGTCGAGTGGTTTCATTGAAAGGGGAGTATTGAGTCCGTCACTCAAACTCCGCGCTCACTCAAAACAAAAGAAATGCCAAAACTGTGCGTACAGGTTCAGGCATAGAAGAGGTTCGTACACCAGCGCCGACAACGGCGTATCGTCACAGGAAATGCGAGAAATAATCCGCGAAGTTGACCAGTGACAGCCGATCGGACAGCCATGGCCGCAATGACATCGTTTAGGTCATGCCAGGGGTGCATAATGAGAAAAATTGAAATTGAAGAGAGCACGGTTGGTTTTTCCGCACGTCTTTCACAGCGATTTGCGCGCTCACCGCTTCACGTGCACGTGTAATATTTGGCTCAGGTATTCCTGGAAGTGTAATCTAAACGTTGCGCAAGTGTACTTGCACTGCTCAAAGAGTGTTTCAGGGTCCCTTTAAAGCCCGTGTACAAAGCACTGCCCATTACATTTGGGGGGCCAATTCAACACAATACCGCAACTTCCCTGATGAATAAAAACGAATTTGAAACCAACAAACGCTCAATTATGAACAAAAAAAACTTTTCTTACTAAGCCACAACACTAAGAAAAAAAAAAAGGGACAGGCCACAATGCCTCGTCCACTTTAGTAGACTGGCCAGCACAACATCAACAAAAAAAAAAAAGGTGGTGTTGGTTGTGGGAACTAACAGCGGTTAAAAATCAAAACTGGCCTCTCTTCTCAACAAGAACTGAACCAAAAGAATGGAACTATCCAAACATTTCAAATGTCTTCTAAATACTTAAAAGTTCAAAAATGCAAAGGGCCAGTTTGTTCAATAAACTCCGATACATAAAGTTAATGCCTTGTTGAAAACAAGAAATCACCCACTAAAACATGCACAAAACATATTCTTGTAACAAGACAAAACTAGTTAGGCACCAGGTGTACGGTATCACAATGTGAGTGCGTACAACTGACCACCACAAACATACACCAGTTTTCTCCTCAAACCTGGCCATGCCCAAACTGTCCCATTGACACTCTCTAGAAAGGAAAGCGTAGCCGAGTACTGACATTGTGCCCTGGTTCCTAATGAAATGAAGTGTTAAGTTGATCTCTTTTTTTTTATGTGGAAGCATTAGTTAAACCCGGCCGGTTGAAAATGCAGCGTCTCTTGTACACAGGTGGTGCAAAAAATGGCCCTCTGCTCAAAGAATAAAAAAATACGTCAACGAACGCTTTGAGTGGAACCGAACTCGTCACTTTTGGTGGCATGCGTCCACAAGACCACCAGAGCTCGTGCAAGGAAGGCGAACCTAGCGAATGGGTTGTGACCTTTGAATTCAGAAACATGTCTCAGGGACATGCACTCAGGCCTGCATGAGTACCGTATTTACACGCTTGTAGGTCAACCTTTTTTTTTTTTTTTTTTTTTCAAATTTGACAATTTAATGTTGGGGGGTCGACTTAGAATTGAAATTGAACTTTGTGCCGCTTGTAACAACAAGAGAAATAAAAATCGGAAGGTGGTGTGTGGGGGGGGGGGGGAAGAGGGGGAGGGGGGGAGGGGGGGGGAGGGGGGGCTACAAGCTGGTGAAAGCGTAACACCCTCGTTTTTATGGTTACGGTCAAAGTGTAGCGTCTTTCCATTGCATACATTCCGGCATCAATAAAGGTGATGCCGACTTTGAAAGTTGGCGTTCACGATCTGTGCCCTCTGTCTTCCTTCCACCAGCGCGTTCGGAAGTGTAGTGAATGTGATATGATTGCGCCTACACCAGCGCCGTGCATTGATTCAAGGGATTCGGTAATACTCATTCTGTTAACTCTCATTCTGTTAACACTCAACACAGCAGAATCAAAAGTCGAAAACGCTTTTCCAAACAAAAATTCAGAAAAAATGCTTCAATTTGTTCACAACTCGCACAAACAAAGAACTAGCAGTGAAAGGCAAGGCCCATTGAGCAAAGAAAGTAGATGGCTTTAAGCCTTCGTCATTTTTAACGAATCATGAAAAATTCATCAAAATGAGCAGTTTTCTTGTTTGTAACGGCCATGTCGAAAATACAATGCGTGTTTACCAGTTACCAGTCCACAATTTCTGATTTGCGTTCATAATTGTCCGAGCCAGCCGCTACATTCGGCTGTCAAAGCGCGCCAGTCGTTTGTAAGCTTCGATTGTAGTAGTTCTTTAAAAAAACGACATTCATTATACAGTCTAATCCCGTTACAACAAGGTCCGCTTCAACGAAATATTTCCAATTCCCCGTCAGCTAGCCATAGAAGTCAATGCAACGAAGTCCTCGCCACAACGAACCATTTGTCTGCCTTGCTTTCGTTCAACGAAATTTTTGATGATTTGGGCTGGGTTTGAAAAATTATTTTACAATAAAATAAGCATAGCACCAGCTATCTGTAACTTTGTATACATTCAGGACGCTTAGTTTCACGAAAACATGCACTACACCCATACTGCCCCCCAAAAACAAAAACAAACTCATAGGTGGACGCCATTGTTTGATGGTGATAACGATGCAGCGGGCCGTCTTTACATAAGGCCAGGCCTGGTTCGCCAAGCCGGAGCTATAGCCAATCCGTATCCAGTTGAAATCACGCGAATGTGTTCTGCTGCAGCACTGCTAGCGCAGCGCCGTCATGTATGTGCTGTGAGCGCGCCCTTGCATTTTTTCTTCTACAAGTTCAAAGTCAGAAGCAAAAATGTTTTCGTGTTTAGTCTTGAACCCGCATAAATCCTATCTTAGTCGCGAGCGGGTCGCGTAAATGCAAGTGCGCGTGCTTGCCTGCCAAGGTCAGTTGCTGCCGTGCCATCGGAGGATAAGATAACGGCGCCCTTCCTGCCACAAGCGAGAGGGGGGCTTCCAACCGCCTAGCAGCTACCTGCAAGTAATCAGCTCGGTGGAAACGCCTCGTTGTACAGCAATACGCTTTGCGCCTGCATTTCGTCATTTCTCACCTCTCCCCTCCGCCTCAGTATCACGCTCTTTGCGTGCTGGTAAAAAACCAGATAACCATTTGGGATGTTTGTTATCTGAATAAATACGACGTTACTGCACATCACTCCCCTTTTTCTAAACATTGTATTAGGCTGCCAGTGATGCGGAAATATCGGGGGTGTTTTTCTTGCCCTTCCGTGCTGTTGGGGCAGATTTCGCCTCAAGAATTTTCGCTTCAACGAAATTTTTGCACGTCCCGTCAATTTCGTTGTAGCAGGATTCGACTGTATCTCAATTCGCGCTAGCACGTAGAATAGCTATCAACGAGGCTTTCTCAATGTGGTGCTGCGCGCGAATAATTCGTACTCCATATTCCGTCGCCGTCGCAGCGAACGTGTGAGCATGTGACAACGCCACCAGAGAAGACAGTCTCTGCCCCACCCCGCAGAGACTGTCTTCTCTCTGAGTGGACCACCACTCTACATCTCCATGGTGGCCACACACAG
Source organism: Haemaphysalis longicornis (assembly GCA_013339765.2). Classification (NCBI taxonomy): domain Eukaryota; kingdom Metazoa; phylum Arthropoda; class Arachnida; order Ixodida; family Ixodidae; genus Haemaphysalis; species Haemaphysalis longicornis. The sequence continues at coordinate 51,255 of JABSTR010001261.1, forward strand.
CAGGAGACAGACCGCCAACCCACCAGGGTGCTCTCCGATCTGCAACCGCATGTAGCCGATGAAGCCATAGGAGCGGCACACCACCAAGGGCACCCCCGCATCCCACAGCCGGGAGGACAGCAACAGCAGCGTCCTGTGGTGCAGGGCACAGACAGGGCGGGAAGTACATCAGCTCTTTCACTCACATCATCATACCTGCCAACCTGGTGACATGGAAATTCGTAATATCTGCGGACTGGGGGAAATGGGAGGGCAGCACACTTCAATTTGAAGTCTAAAATGATTCACGTTTTCTTCACGCGTTCTGGCGTTTTCAGAACCATACGTGAAAACCGTCAGTGTTGAAGAGTAATGAGCAGCAACTCCACTGGGAAGGGCAGCAAATTCGGATATGTACGATTTCGAGGACACTTGGTAGTGCTTTCGTGGCTTCGAGCCCGCCTTTGCACTGCGAAGCAACTACCGCGGTCGTACCACGGGTGTTACTGCACAGGACGCGGCAGTCATACAAAGAGCGCCACAAACACGGAAGTCGTAACCGGCCCGTGAACAACATGCTATAAGCAGGCTTGCCGAGGTAGCAGCGAGTTCTGGATATAGATGCGCAGCCCACCCCGAAAAAACGACACAAATCGCAGCTTCGCAGGTGGCGATAACAAGACTACGTATTGCTTTCTCGTGGCGGCGCAGGTTCCACAGTGTCGTTTAAATAGATGGCCCCAGTTTTTTCGAAAATTCGTAAAATTTCAGGCAGGATTCGTAAAATCGTAAGACGCGTCAAAATTCGTACATTTTACGGAAAATTTGGAAGAGTTGGCAGGTATGCAACAGGTACAAGTTCTTTGAAGTACAAGTACCCTGAAAGCGCATCAATTCGGACCTCATGCAGATAGCGAAGGTTTATTTGAGGTGGCCACTCAAGACAGCCAGCTGCACTCCTCGTTCCCCTCCTCTAACTTCCATCATCTTCACCACTTCGGTTCATCTTGCTCACCGCACACAAACAGCGTAACAATGCACTGGTCACCAATATTTCGTTTCGTTCTATTCTTTTGCAGGAAACAGCCTTTTTCACCCAGATAAAATACACCTAAAACCGGCCATTTACAGTACACCCACTGTGAACTTCGCCCACAGGTCATTCAGGAAGCAAATTAGCACTCCTACATCTAAACACAACCACAGGGGGGAAGAAAAAAACATTCACACACGCCCACTAGGCAAGTGCAAAAGTATCAGGCCCTCCACTCCACTCCCTCTCTGTTTATCCTTTTGCAATGCAGTCTCACACAAGCACTGCCCATCTTTTCTTTGAGCCCAATCCTCGCTCTCACTCAGCACCACAATATGCCGCAAGAGGCCTGAGAATGACTGGGACATCAGGCGGTTTCTCTGCACAAGTTCTGCCGAGAGGCACCCAAAAGCAAATCCTAAAGCGTCCCTTCTTGGATACAAGTAGTACAGATGGCGTGCCTTTCATTTCTCGTGTGCTCAATACCCTTGTTGCGCACTTCAAAGGCCTTTGAACCAACTGTTGTGACTCAAATGCCACCACTGAGCTGCTACACGACGTTTTTCAAGGCACTTGGTTGAACGGCCACTCGAGTCAAAGGAGCACCGCCACCGACCTTTGAGGTTCTCAAAGGCCTTTAACACACGTACGTTCGCACACTAGGGTGCAGTTTCCACGTGCCGTAATTACAAAAGCAATTATTTACTACAATAGGCAGAATCTGAGCCAGTTGGATCATAATTGATTTAAATGCTGGTAAGCCTAAATTTAACTCGGGACACAGACAAAGACGAAAGACGAAGCACAAACGCTGACACTACCAACTGAAGTTTTATCACGCCTTGCCTCGCACATTTATTTAAATTTAGGGTAATTTAAGTTATTTATTTAAAATGAGTTAAATTTAGGCTGACCAGTATTAAATCAGCTATTTACGAAGTAAAACTTGGTTTTTAAAGAGCACGCTCTTCATTTCTTAACTTGTTTTTGTTTTCTATCACTCAGTTTATGATCACAAACTTTGTAATCTCGACACTAGTGGTGCGGAAAAAAAAATGGTCTCAGAAGCCATATTGCCCATTCCATCTTGGGTATGCTTTCTGCATGTTTGTAGGTGAAAATCAATTTCATCACTCACATTGGCATTTATTTCTTCGGCCCAGTTTAATTCTACAATTCATTTTTGTATTGCGCTACAAGAACCAAACTTGGCAGCAGTGGCGACATGAAAACATGGCGGGTGAAGCTTTTGAGAATGGAGCCTTTGAGGTTGTTGTGCAGCTCCTTCCAGTTTGAATGGCATTTGAAATTTCAGAAGCTATTTGACTCAAACATCCTTTCAAACAGCCGGGGTATAAGATACAATAAGACAACATCAGATGCAAGCCTAAGCATGAGTACCTCCCCTAAGCATGCTCTGCCCAACTATAATGCAAGCCACACAGTAGTGTCAGGCATTGCTTCAATTTGAAGGAGTTTCAAACTGAACTGCTGGGTGAAAACACTCTTCCCGTGAGGTCCAAAGTCATCCCTGCACTCACTTCTCGGGAAGTGTGGTCGCAATGACGACCGAGAAGTTCGAGAAGTAGCCGGGGTTCTGCTCCAGCAAGTTTTCCGGAGTCTGGAAAAGGCAGAGAGAGAGTTGAACAAAACAAAAACCAAATTAACGTTTTTTTTTTTTTGCTTGTTCGTCCGCTATCGACAACAACCAAACACTGCAGCTTCATTCAGTGGAGGTCATACCGCTACTTCCCACAGCCCACTATTCAAGCTGACACTAACATTGAAAAGTTTTATAATAGTACAATTACTTTTTCCACAAACTGGCAAAAAAAAAAAAATTGATCTAAACAAAATTTTCCTTTGGTGCGAGCAATGGCAGATGGAAATAAATATTTCAAAAACTGAAACGATGTCATTTATTAGGGCTAGTAACGTTCAACTCAGCTCATATTATTTGACCAAAATGTGCATAGAAAATGCGTCTACATTAAAGTATTTGGGGGTTCACTTATCTTCTAACCTTACATGGAATGATCATATTGACGATGTAATTTCAAAGCAAGTACTAGAACTCTTGGCTTCATTAGACGACATTTGTATTTAGCAAATCAATCGACCCAAGCTTTTAGCTTACGCAGCCTAGCCTTAGTTTGTTCGAAAGATGGAATATGCCTCTTTAATTTGGAAATCCATATCAGACATACCTAATAAACAAACTGGAATGCTTACAGAATAAAGCAGCACGCTTTGTCACTAAAAATTACTCCACGACATCCAGCATCACAGCTATCAAAGCACCCTCCAATTATCCCTCTCCTAGAAAAACGACGACTGAGAGCACTGCTCCCTCACTTCGACAGACTGTATCACAGCCCCATCATCGTCCTTTACAGCATCCCATATCAAGCCCGTGAATCTCATTTTTCCTCAACTCGATCATCCGTTCAAAGTCCGCCCCATGTTTGCAGCACAAATCTTCTTCGACAATCACCGCTATTTCTTGCCATTTCATCATTGGAATAAGCTGCCACCACAAATTGCATGTATTGCAAATTGCAAGATCACGACTCGTTTGTCAACCATTTGAGCTCGTTTAATTCTTGTTAGGACATGTAGGGTTGCTTGAATTTTTGTACCATATGTATATGCTGCAATGCCTTACTGTATTTAATTATAGTTGAAGGGTTGCTCAGCAGCTTCCTCACAACTGCAAGTTCACAAATATTTGCAGTAATTTGACATCACCTCGACGTGCTTACACTACAAAGAGCTCAATTTTCCAGTAAACTCTCCCGCTCCCGATGAACCCGACCACCGCCTTTACGGGCATCGTACCAACACAGATTGCAGGGTCACAACTTTCCTTCACAAGACTTCCCACTTAGACTATCCCACAAATCTGGTCATTTACCAAATACATCCTTGGCATTGAAGTTAATTATACTGTTCCACGAACATTTCACTTGCTGACTAGTGCAAACTTATTTCGTGCTGTTGAAACAAAATTTTCGCATCTTTTCCTCCCTTTCGAAAACACGTTAAAAGCAGCCAGGGCCTGACAGTGCTGCGCATGAAGCTAGTAGTTTGACTGCAGCCACAGTAGCTGCCAACCTTCTTAGGGAAGCCACGACATGCCGTGCTTGTGAACGAGTCCTCCAAATGTTTCCGTTGCCCTCAAACAGCCCACAAACAAAGAAAATAGCGTAGCATGTCCGCACACTTACTATCCCGCTTTCGTCGGTACCTATCATGATACACCAGCGGGTGACGTCACACCAAGCATGCCGGGCCATATATGTACTTGCATACAAGGCAAAGCCTGATTTCCATTTAACAGCTCTGTCGAAGCTTACTCACGGGGAAGGCATGAGGGTTCTGCAGTTTGTGAGAGCCCAATACAATGTCCCATCTGGTACTTTTCTTTTAAACAAAGGTCCTTCTACAGAGCGAGCAACTTCCAACTACCGCACAGATAACTCTACAGGCATGGATATGGTGGTTGCTTCACAGGATGCCAGCAGATGCGTAGATGTAGAAGAAGATGCTCCTACTCCAGGCCAGTTGGTGAATGGATGAAGAGAGGGAAGATGCTGGGTACGTGAACCACTGCCACAGTGCGACCATCTTCCCTACCCGGCCTGCCTCTAATTGCTATGGCCTCGTAAGAGATTACCTCCGGTGTGCAAACAAAATGGGATAGGCACCCGCCACACCACAATGCCTGCAGTAGTCACTGCTGATGCTGCTCATTCCTGCGACACTGCACCAGTAAGTAATTCCATTGGAACCCCGCATATCCCCCAATCACACAAATTGTGCCACTAGCTGCATGTCATAGTAATTTCATACCAACAAAATTATCTCGTGCAGTTTTGTGCACGTGTTTTTCCGCCCAATAACATTCGCACAATGAGGCTATCGTGCAAGGAGGAGAGTGTCGACAGAGACTTAAGTGCCCATTAGAAAACAGAGAACAAGTTCAGAGATTACGAGGCAGGCCTCACTCCCACCTCACACATTAGCAATACAGGAAAACAGGGCCAAAGTGACGAAAGCTGTGCAACCGCACATGACAAGACCCTAAGCAAACTTCGAGAAGCTGGAAAGATAAAGGCAAAGTTTTCAGGCAAGGAAAGCCAGTGAACAATATTCCTTTCAGTGTGTAACAACCGCAACTAAGCAATGCTTCCACCAGCTACACGTTAGTGAAGTTGGCACTGAAACAGAACTTGCCTACGGCAGTCAAAAAGGGGATAGTTAACTACAAAGCTGTAAGGGCGGAGCGAGGTTACCAAAACAAACTACGTACAAAAGAAGAATTGGCACTACAACAGTAAGAGAAAAAGGAGGGAAGCCCGAACTGGATAGGCTGAACAAAAAGCAAAAAAGAAAACATGAATCTACATTACTCCTAAAAAGAAAACACCCCTAACCTCCTCAGCTTTTCCCTCCTGGCTTACCAGTGCTCCTTTCTTCCATTCAACTACAGGGACAAGCCAGTGTGAAGACAATGCATTGCCAACAAACTAAGTACAAGGTCTGAGTATTAAAAGAGCTAACAATAAAAAAAAATCTTAGCAGTGTCATATATGGTAGCTAGTGCACATGAAAGTTGGCATTCCATGTAGCCAAGAACATGCAATTAAGTCATTTAATCTGGCCCCAGATTCCGTGGACGCTAAAAAGGCAGTGACATTCAGCACCTAACCTTTGGCATCACAGCTGTAGACAATGTGATGCGGCCCAAGATCTTTGTGGCCAGTTTTTAGCTGTAGTAAGGTATATCGAAAAGATTACAATACAAATGTAGGCCACACTCTAATTTTTATTTACTTTTTTTCCGCATATTGATCATTTTAAAAAGTTGGCAGCCTTTTATTTGCTTTAGGGGAGGCCTACACCACATAATACCTCACAATACAAGTTGCTGCTCGATGTGGGACTCTATTACAAAAGCCAGAATTTGTTTCATCTATAACTGTCTGTCACTGCCTCAGGAGTCAGGCCTCTTTATCAGTTCCTCCTGCATGCTTGCCTATGAGACCCAAAAGGTGCACTCAGATCTGTACGCCCAGTCTAACACGACTGCACTGCCATCCACCCAGTCCCGAAGCCATTTCCAAGATCCCAAGAAAAGTGAAGCGTGCACCCACCTCTTCGACAAAGTCCCCCTGCACATCGGGGTTGAGTTCCAGCAGAAGCCGCGTGGCCGCCTGTGCTCTCGGCTGAAGAAGAAACAGGACCAGTGATTTCCCCACGCACCCCCCTAGAGGGGAGCAGTGCAACCCCCTTGTTTTTCTGACGGGTTTTGTGAAAACCTGTATCAAATTTTTCCTTTTTTCTTTTTATGCACGAAGCAGAATTTTGTTTAATAGCAATGGAAGAAGGGCATGTACACGAAGCGATACATCATCAGTAGCTGGCTTGTGATGGGAGAAACCATGACTTCAAGCACGAAAGAAAGTGCGATGAAAGGGTTGGTGTCAACGACACAAGTAAATTAATGATGAATGCTGCTTCTAGCTTGTCCATGCCTTCCCCCCAGAAACTTAGATACCCTCCTTTAAATTAAATTTCTGCGGACCTCTGAACAAGACAATGCAACACAAGTTCCCCCACGCATCGAGACCCAAAAGACGTGCTGCCAAGGAACCCCCATTACCTTTCCAATGCTCTCACAGTCGAGGAAGAAGCTGAAAGGCAAAACAAGACTAGTCAGAATCTGCACCACTAAGCTTCCCCGAGGCGCCAGAAAGAAGGTTTCCAAAGGATGAGGACTCACTTGTTGCCCACGTCCTCAGCAGTGACCTTGTTTCCATCGATGATTGTGAAGGCACCAACACCTGGGAACACAAGAGGTAGAGGCACGAGGCAGGTGCAAAACTAGTTCTGGGCTAACACCACACGCAATGTGGAGAACAGACTGCATAACTAGTCATGACTGGTGACTAGTTATCCAAAGACGAGATGTACTATCGTGATAAATTGAAATACGAACAACAGAGCGCGTGGCTTTCAGTACATGCCCCGCATCCTGGCGATGGGCCGCGTATGCACCGTGCGAACAAGTTACGAGAGTTTGCTTCCAACGTTGATCTGGAAATACCGTCGTTCGGCGTGTGAGTGTTTTGGTTTGTCTTGCCACCACGTTTGGCGCCCGCTCACGCAAGCATTATATTTGTTGCTACGATGAGTGAAAACTTGATTGATTGATTGTAGGGTTTAACGCGCCGATGCAGCGCAGACAATGAGGCGTACCGTAGTGGAGGGCTCCGGATTAACACACGGGCATTTTTGCTTTTCGCCTCCATCAGAAAAACGGCCACCGCGGCCGGGAATCGAACCCGCGACCTCACGCCTTAGCCACTGAGCCACCGCGGCGGGTCCGATGAGTGAAAACTGCGCACGCAGCTATATTCCTTTATTTTTCATTTCGTGCCGAGCACTCAACGGACAACGGACATTCGACAGTCTTTCCATATCAAGGTTGGTCACGAACTCTCGTTACTTGTTCGCACTGCGCATAGATGCGTGGCATGTACTGAAAGCCACGTGCTTCATTGTTCGTATTTCAATTTATCACGATATTACTTAATTAAAGCAATGTGCCGGTCACGACTCATTTCTTACTTTAATGTGGTCAACGCTTTTCTGCACAGTAAACCACATGGTGTATGAAAATGACCAGTCAAAAACTGCTTCACCATGAAGTCCGTGCTTATGTAGAGAAAGAAAAAAAAAGGCTGACATTTTTCCTGACAACACTGAAAATGACGAGTGAGAAGGTTCAACAAACGGAAGCAGGATCAGATGAAATGTATCAGACCCATGTACTCTTTTATTTTTTACCAGGGTGTTACCGAAGGGACACTTTATACCGTATTTTCGCGCGTATAACCCGCACTAAAAGTGCAAAAATTTCAGTGGCAAAGTTGGAGTGCGGGGTTTTGCCTTCAGTGCAGCTTCACCACAATGCGCGTTGTATCGTGAAGATGACCCTGTGTACAACAGTGAGGACTGCGGCTCAAGTGATAGCTCTAGCGAGAGCAATGACACTGAGTGAATTGTGACTTTTGCCTTGAAGTCAGTGTATTCTACTTGCTAAATATACGCTTTTTTCTGTCTACATAGTACGTGATGTGTTGCTTGAGCAGTAGGTTTGGTGCAGCCTATATGCGAGGACTTTGTTTTTTTTTTCTTTTCCGGCGGGCTGAAAGGGGGGTGCGGATATTTTCAGGGGCGGGTTATACGCGCGAAAATACGGTATGCGATGTGGTCTACTTCAACTTAGCCGATGCCTCGGTGTGAAGCATTATTCAATTGCCACTCCTACTTCTTTTTCCCACACTAATACCGGTGGTGCTGAGCTTTCACATTTTGCAGTTTTGTGGAGTCACTAGACTAAACAGAGCCCTTAGAAACGCAAAACACATTAAAGAAACTCACAGTGATGCTTGAGAATTTCACAGCATCCATAAAAAAAACTCTCGAGTGTTCAAGCTTTGCACTTCCAGGGGGTCTTCTTGCCAAGTGGTGAGTGCACTCAACGCTGCTTACAATGGTAAACATTCAGCCCTCATTCTACGGCCGAATGGATGACTGCAAAGCCATCAAATTTTCGCCTCTCAAAAAAAGAGCCTCCAGAGGGGTCGAATGGCAGGTCAGCTAAGCTTCTAGGGAACATATTGGGGAGGTTGAGTTGTGGCTGAACCTATAATATTCCACTCCACTGAGCCTGACCTGCCGGGCATCTGTGAAACAAAGAACTCTGGAGAACTGGCACTGTCAGGATCTGTAGACAATAAGTACAGCGCCCCCTTCCCCATGCCCTTCAAGTTTTCTCAGATAAGAAAGCTGAACTCTCTCTGGCTTTGCAAAACTGAAAGGGTGTCCCCCCATGTTGTGAACAAGCAGCATGTTACCCTGCTTTCTGCGAACACTTTTTCTTTTCATTGAACCTTGATCACATAACTGCCACAATAGCACTGAAGAGAGCTCAGAAAAAAAACAACATTGCAGGAGGCCACCTAGGAGCAGTTTAGTTACAAGAGTACACGTAAAGGCACTGTGACTTACTTAACACATTTATGCAGCGATGATTTTAACATTTTCAGCCTCATCAGCACCCATTTCATCTTCCGTTTTTCTGTACTCGAAAGAAAGCTGCCCTATTAAACAAATGAGTTTTACAAATAAAAGGGTCAGCCTGCATGCTCTAAATGCCTGAAATAGACCACGCAGCTGTCCTTTTATTTGGAAGTCGCGCAGATATGCTGGAGTGCAAGGTGAGGCAGCCCCCTTTTACAGATGTGTTGCCAACTACAGGGTTTTACTACAAAGTGAAACCACAAAGTCAGCATCAGAAAAAGCAAAGTTCCCTATGTGCAAAAAGACAGTAATCCCCTACTAGCAGCTAAAGATAGACTGAAGAAAAGAGAATCATATGTGCACGAGCTTTGAGACCATGCAGTGAGACAGGCAGGCTCGCAACTGCCAAGAGGAAGGGATACCAGGCAGGATGATGCTCTTCAGGGCCTCGGTGCCCGTGGCAGTGGCGTTGATGAGGCACACGTGCTGCCGACTCCAGGGCCGCCTGTCCATGGTCGCCCCACAGCCTGCACGGGCAGACAGGTACAGAGGGGTGCGGAGGGAGGCTTTCAGCGAGGCTGGGTGGAAAACTGAATTATTGGCTGCAACATGGATTGAAGGCGGGCCAGTTGGTACGCAACTCAGAGCCCTGTCTGTGTGCCCTTTCTGTAGTCTCGTTTCCCACGCTGTTTTATGACTCAATTGAATTATTGGGCAAATGTGACAAAAAAAAAATGCCTTTGGCCACCAAACGACGCTGCTTGCTTGGCGAGCTGAATCTGAAGGCACAGCTCCCAAAGATGGGCATTCCACAGCGGATGACAGGAGCAAACACACAAACCCATCGTCTTACCAAGATCAGTTGTTCTGCCAGCGACCGGCCACTAGTGAGTTGCGTGAAAGTTGCGGCATAGTTGCTTTAATTATTGTTAAACAAAGTGAAGCAACAGTAAGAGAACTTAATCAGCCAGCAGGTTGTGGTCGCCTCAAACAGAGCGTGACCACCTGTTCCTTTTCTGAAGGGAGATAACTCCAGCGATAAGCTTTACAAGTCGATGGGTGCGTGACAGTGTATTTTTGCCCCTTAGAGTGTTGATGCTCCGTCCCTCTGTTGATGCTCTGATGCGCAGTCCTTGTCGTGTATCTTTCTCTGTCCTTGTCTTTTTTTTTGTTGCGCTGTTTTGCCTACAGTTAGCGCCCGCGGTTTCGGTAGGTACTCCTTCATAAACGCTGCGTCTTCAAATAGCTAGTACTCAAGGCGCATTGATTGAAAGACGAATGAATTTACCTAATTACTGTTTACTATTTACGTTCTCGTGTTTATATTTAAACCAAGTGAAAGCCAAAATAAACTGATTTGCACTTGATTTTTCAGCATCTGCAGAACACTGCAGGATACCTTCCAGGAGAACGTTCTGGGTACACCGTTCGCTACTTTAGTTCTTTTTTCCGTATCATACGGGCACAAGTCAATGCTAGAAAATGGGAGTGCAATAATATACGTAACTATGGCACGTTAAACCCCGAATAGAACATTCAAATTTATTCCCGTCATAGCACGAACACAAGCGCAACTATGCTGATGTGCTCTTCAGGCTAGCGCATAGCACATGGACCGAACATGCCAGCATACCCTACTCGGGATTTCCAAGTCCTTTCCGAATATTCAGTCACGTTATTTAGCAAAAACCGGCCGAAAACAGACGGGTCACCGAACAATCACGGTGCTCGTTGCGCACCCGACTCAGGTGTCAGAAGCCAAGTAAGCAAACGTGGGCTCGCGCAGTTACCTCAGCTGCCTGTCGTACTTCTTGCTCTTCTCGGTCTCGGCATATTTGGCGTTCATTTGAACAGTGCCTTCCATGTGCATGGCAGCCAGCTTCGCAATCCGATGCTCGCGCCCGGTCCGCCTTGACGCCGGCGTTGCGACCGTAGCGACTGCCGATCGGAGCGACACCTGTAAACATTGCTTTCAATGCGAAAACTACGAAAATTTTAGATTGCCTTTTCTTTCTTTTTTTAAGTTTGTGTTTATTTATCGCGATGTTTTTATTACGTGCACAGGAGTCTTACGCGCACGGGAGTTTTACGTGCGTGGGTGATGTTGCAACGTTGTAACCTGTTGCAATCAGTCCTTGTTTCCAGCTGTCAGGCGCATGTTAGACAGGAATGAGTAGGCGTAAAAGCGTGATTTCTGTGGCTTTGCTTTAAATCACATCAAAATGTGTCTGAACAGGATGTGTTGTTATTCTAGTGGACCGGCTTCTCAAGCCTAACCATCGCCCGAACTGCCCGAACGCAAGTTCTTGGAAAAAAAAAAAAAAAAGAGCATTGCGTGCCTAAGAACACCACACACGATTGAATGACGAACTCTTTCAGCAAGCCTCGAATCGAGGCAGATTAGTAAAAAGCGGTGCAAGGCAGTGAGCGCCGCTGACAAAAAAAAAAGTAGCAAGGATGTTTTGCGCCCACGTGTTTCAGCGAGTCTTCTGTCAGACTTGTTAACCACGTGTGCGCCTACGCCCTGGCTGTGCTGTGGCGTTGTGGCCACATGTTTGTCAGGCGCACTTTATATTTTCATACGCGTTGAAGCTCGATCGTTTCGGCACGCGGACTGCTGAACCAGGTTTTCAGAGTTGGGGAACAAAGTGCTGGCACGCCTCTAAAGTAGAAGACGCAGTTTTAAATGCGCTACTCTCGACTAGTTCACTGAAATTTGACCCCAAATACAGAGCTACATGTGGCTGGTTGGTCCTCATCGAATTCCATGGACCACTTGCTTCGAGTTCTGAACTGTGGCTTTGCCTACTGGACTGGCGGTGCGATCGGAAACTTGTTCATACCAACACAGCAGTGAAGCCGAAATATTCGTCAATGGGGCAAACCAAGAGAGTGACCGCTGGTAATGTGCGCAATGCTGCGGTATTCCTAGACCCCACTTTATAATCTACAACTACAACTACAAGGGACCCAGAACGAACAGCAACTACACTGCCAGCCAACCGAGCTCTAATGAATCAAAAACAACAGAGGTTTATTTTATTTGTCACACATGCGATACTCTATTCCTAACGAACTTTGAGGCCTTCATTGTGTTCCATCTGGCCACGTCAATTTGTTCACCCCCACCCCACCATAAACCAGTTTTGTCTTTGCTTATCGGTTTGGATTCTTCCAGAACAGCTTTGTCCAACTGCTGCGCACGCTCCTTCACTTCAAATGACCATGTTTACGTTCACGTTACCCAGCTATGCGTTGGACTTCCCTCCCACAATATACAAAGTGCGTTTTTACAATAGCAATCCTGCATAAAAAGGGACTTTAAGACCTGCAAACTGCACAAATAGTAAACAAATCTGGTTCCATTGTAAGTTGCCCTTGCACACACACAGCAAAGTTAATGACTGGATGCAGTGCAGGACAGATACCCAAAAGCCAGCCATAGGGTTCAAACTTTGTGAGCCTTCAAGAGAGCATAGCGAAATTTCGAAGGGTGCCAAACGCTAACTTTGCTTTTATAACACTTTAATCTTTTTATAAATGTTCATGTACGAACAGGCACTCCACAATAGGTACTCAGCTTGATAACGTGCACACGGTTGGTTGCTGCAGATACTTACCATTCAAATCGAGCACCAGTAATGAATGCAGCGCTACTTCTATCATTCGCCCACCATGGAAAAAGTGCCCTGGACAATATAGTGTTCCAAGAAGAAGCCAAGAGTCCACTGTTCCTTTTCTATGCATTTATTCACCGCTCGAGTACATGCAGTTTCTATTTCCGTGTGCATCTCTTTGCAAGGCCCACAACGCAGGGGGCTGTGTAGATACGCCACCTGTAGTACTGCCTGGGCATCAAAGCCGTTGGTGCACAGTTGATGGTTTCTGGAATACAAAAAGCCACAGTTATCACATCAGTGCACGAAAGGCCACTTAAACTTGTCTAGCCTTGCCCACATGCAAGCCAGGGAAGAAATTGCACACGTTCTTTGCCTCCTAACACTGCATATGATGGCATTCACAGCACTGGCTGGCATCCCTCTATTCCAATCCAGGACAGAGGCCTCCGCCAGCGGCTTGCAACCACTCCTACACTGCTTCAGCAGAACGCATTTTTTTGGCTTACAAAATTTACAACCAAATCACTCCACCTGGTCTTCACCGTTTGTGAAATCCGTGCGGTGCACATTGTTTCGTAGTAGTGAAAGCCGATTCAAAGAAAGCTCCGTCCACTTTTCTCTTTTCTAGATCTCAGAGTTATGTGTGAAATTTAAGGGACTAGTTAAGTACCATCCTACCTTTTTTGTTTTTGATGCCCTAGGTTAGAAGGGCAGCTCACTTGGTGAGAGTGAGGAGCAATAGGGAAAAAGATGCTTTCCTCTTCACAGCTGGCGATTTTTGATGCGCAAAAAATGCTTTGTGCCCACATTACATAGATTTGTTACTGGTATTTGTTACTCAATAAGATATGTAGAATTCTTTGTCACTTTTGTAATTAGTTCATCGGAGAGCTGCTGTTCCATATTTGAATGCCCCTACTAATGCCATTGCCAAGAACGTGCCTTTACCAATTGCCAAACATTGGCACCCTCCCAGCTGTTGCCGCCTTGTTTACCAGAGCAGTTGCAATTAGTGTACATACAAAACAGTGCATACCCAAACAAGCCCTGCATTCATTTCGTCATAGTCATGCTTCTCCCCACACTGTCTACAGTCTCCCACATCACGTCGTAACTGAGGCCATGTCGTCAATCCTTCACTCACTTGGCATACCACGCTTTACACACCCCCATGCACATGCAAAAAGAGGGAAGCACACTAACTGGGGGTCATCAAAGCTATGTGGGGGCTAGTTAGTCATTTGACATGGTGAAAAGGAACGTGCAAAAATACAGGACGGAAGGAAGGAGGACACGACACAAGACACCATTTTCATCATGTCAAATGACCACCAACTGGCCCCCCAGATAGCTTTGATGAGCCCCATTTCTGGTACACAGGGCTCTTTCAATTGTTTTCACACTTCACCTGACATGCTCTGCGCTGTGCTGTCCTCCTTCCGTTCGTCCCGTCTTTTTTAGCGCATTCCTTTTCATCACTAGATGGACACTGAAGCTTGCACCAGATGTCAGCACAAAGGGTGCCTACTGGCATCACTCGGCTCCAGCAAGACTCAAAACAGGTACTTGTATACACAAGAGTAAGCTACCCTGCTGTACCCTGGTCATCGTGTACTGCTCTCAATCACCCTTCCAACTGCCCCTCTCACATGAATCTCATTCCCTGAATCCCCTTCGCCATGCGCGAAGCTCGCTTTTCCCTTCTTGCACTTCCTCACCTGCACTGGTCCACCAAGGGGGGAGATTGATGCAGTGCGCACTTCGGCCAAGAACGATGGCAGCTGCTGGCCATCGGCTTAGGAGTCCCCGCCGCTCACTCGCGTTCTCAGCAGTGCTGTTTTCCGAACTCTGTGCACCAGAAAAGAACGACAATGACAGCCAGTGCTATAACCATAAAGGAACTAGCTGGTATACTGAAATGACCACACCCCCAGTCAAAATAGCACAGCCTCGTGCATTAAACCAGCGGTCGGCAACCTGTTGAGGTGGAGGGCAGAGTTGCCTGAAGTCGACAAGGCTTAGGGTGGGACTGAAAATCAGGGGGGGGGGGGGGGGGGGGGGGGGGCTTTGCAGGAAAAAAGAAAAAGTTCACCAAACTGACAATAATATTTGACAATTACTGACAATAACATGGCTAAGTGCAAATATGGGGGATAATGCTAACTGGAAGCGATCGGCTCGCTTTTCAACAGTCTCCCACCTAACCCCATTTGAAGCCAAAACTGGCGTCACTAGGAAGCGACAGGGCCACCGGTTGTTGACCCCTGCAATAAACCACCATTTCAAGACCATTCTGACATAGTGGGGATGGCTGGGTAGTAGGTTAGCCACAAACAGAGTTGGGGTGCTGCTTGTTAGTTAACACTGTATAATACGTTAGATTCAGTTCGTGCGCACTCCACACTTCAAAGGACATAATGACGAGAGTATTTAAATCAAGCACTGAAGCATTTAATCACAGGACACAAGACAAACAAAGCCCAATTCTAAGCCTCAAAGCAAAACGGGATGCAAGCCTTGTTCGCTCCACACCAAAGCAGCTCGCATCTTTCTACAGAGAGGATCTGCAAATGCATACGAACCAACCGGAGATGATGACGGGCCTTGCACAAGAGCAGAGCATGCTGAGGGCATCTTTTCTACGCAACTGTTTCGAAATCTCGCGTCCTGTTCCCTTTCCACAGCCCCGCCAAATGCTGCAGTTCACAACCAAGCACAACAGCATGCACGGCACACTGGACGAGTTGATGACACCAACTCTCTCTCCCCTATCACAAATTCGTGCAAGCTACGACCACCACTGGTGCGTGACATGCCTGCCAGAAAACAGGAAAGATGCAACCACAAATGCATTCTGGCTTTTTTTTTTTTTCATGCCCAGATTCCTCCCTTCACTTTAAATGCCCGGCGCAATCAGCCTGCAAGTCAGCTGACACCACGCGTTGTATGAACATCAAGAGGTGGTTCAGCACACTGCTTGTACAAGGGCAAGAGAGTTGTGCAAGCAAGATTAGAAGAGTTGGACGGTCACCTCAGAATAGTGTGGAAAACAACAGGAACACAATGAAGGGAAACAAAGCCCAGTAGCACGCTTTGACATAACTTTCTGACCATGAAGGCCGCAGCACCCCGAGTGAATGCGTCTAAAAAAAAACAAAAAGAAAATGCGAACATTTCCCACATTGCCAACAGAACTGAACAAAAGCTCTTTTTGATCGCAGTCCTGGACACTTTCCTCTGCACACGTAAAGCAGTTAACTGGTTCTCTAGCCTGTCGCCAGGTGGACCTCGTCCCGAATCTATCCAAGATTTTACAAAATTTATCATTATTAAGATTATGTACTCCTTCTCTGTCAATTCAGGGCGTTGTGTGCATGCTTTTCCCAATGTGGTGGCACAAACAAACTGTGGCATGGTGTTAAAGTAGGAATAACAACGTGCTAAGGCTCAATCTGACTAAAGCGTGAGGCCACCGGTAGTTAGGTAATCCACACGCTTCACAGTGCGAAAACCAGACAGGGACAACAAGGAAGAGGGGACTGGAAGGGGTGCCCTGTTTTACGTCCCTCTTCTTGTTGTCTCCGTTCATCACTTTTACACTCTCCTACCTGAAGCTCTAGCT
Source organism: Haemaphysalis longicornis (assembly GCA_013339765.2). Lineage (NCBI taxonomy): Eukaryota > Metazoa > Arthropoda > Arachnida > Ixodida > Ixodidae > Haemaphysalis > Haemaphysalis longicornis. The sequence goes on from JABSTR010001261.1 coordinate 67,600, forward strand.
CTTACCTGAAATGGGTTCAAGAGTGAGCACGGAGCAGCTTGCGCAGAGTGCCGCATGCAAGGGGACCAAATGGAACGTCCCACTGTCCAGCAGCAAGTCGTACATAGGAGACTGGGCCATGCATTAAGATCCACCTGCGCGAGCATCCCACTTTCCCTTAAGATGTTTTAGCAGAGCAATCTGGAAACGTATTGCAAAAAGCACGGTTGCTCTCCAAACTTTGATTGTGCCTCGGTTGTGAGCAGATACCCTGACCAACGCTCCCAGAAAGTTTTGATTGATTTGATTGATGGGTTTAACGCGCCGAAGCAACACAGGAGTGGAGGGCTCCGGATTAATTTTGACCACCTGGGGATCGTTAATGTGCGCCGAAATCTCGTACACACGGGTGTTTTTGCTTTTCGCCTCCATCAGAAAAGCGGCCGCCGCTGCCGGGAATCGAACCCGCGACCTCGTGCTCAGCAGCACAACGCCTTAGCCACTGAGCCACCGCGGCGGGTCCCCAGGAACTTTTGGAAGCGTTCACAATCTTGTGTTAGCATGCCATCAATCACACTACGTGCGAAAGAGATAAGTGGCTGTCGTGGGTGATGCCACTGATTAGCAATGATATTCCTACCATGCTGTTTTCGTTTGTTTTTACTATGCATTTGTGCTCCTCTACTGCCCTTTATATTTCGCTTTTTTTTTTTCAATTAAATTTAGTTGTAAGGCAGCGCCCGTCTTTGTTTTACTCATGTCCTGCTCATTGCGTTGTTTTCTTCACAAAGTGAGAATGCGTTCTGTCCAAAGTGCAATCTCTGTGAGGTGGAAAGAGATCACTGCTAATTTTGACAGTAAAAAAGGAAAGAAAACAAAACAAAAAACAAAGAAAATTCTGAATGACAGGCCCCAGAACACCGTACTTTCACGCGTATAACCCCCACCAAAAATGCAAAAATTTCAGGGGTGAAGTAGAGGTGCGGATTATACGCGAGGTATTTCCTTTGGTGCAGCTTGCAATTCTTGTTGGGCCGTGATGCCCCTACACCTGTAGTAGCGAAAAGCCACTATGCTCCTCCCATTGACAGTGCTTATTTCACACACACAGCTCAACAATATACCAACCTGAAAAAATGTATGCAGCTAGTCATCTAGTTACGTAGTCGGATGGTAAGTTCTTCTGCATAAACAAATGTGTAATGTTGCTTGAGTAGTAGAATTGGTCCATTCTCTCATGTATAAAATATGTCGGCAATACGCAGGGATATTGTTTTTTATTCGTCGACGGAAAGTGGGGGTGTGAGTTATTATATGCAGGGGCAAGTTATACGCGCGAAAATGCGGCACTAAGCACAGATATTTTCAGGCTAATTAAGTAGTGTGAAGCTCTTTCTGAACATAATATTATGGTGGTCAACTGAAGCTCATCTCAAGTCAAAAGCAGTCAAGGACTGAGACTGCAGCAACAACCACATGCACAACATATTACAATACAGCCCTCAAAGGCCAGGGTCTGAAAGGCTTTTATCGCACAGAAATAAGAAATCCTCTTGAATAATGGAGCAATGCATCAAAGCCTGCCGCCACACACACTTACATTTACATCACAACTGCCACAATGTTGAGTATAGTAGTACCTACCGAAACACATATTTCACGCATTGACAGCACAATAGAGTTGGGGACCAGCTCCCTTTCAAACATTACTACGCCACGCCTTAACACCAGCCAACTCGGCCACTCTTACGACTAGAGAATCAATCTCAACACAGGAGTGGAGTCAGCTTTCGAACTCTGACATGTATTGCTAAGAACTAGAACGTACTTTGACTTTTCCACATTGAAAATTATTTATTTTTCTCTGTTTCACCGCCACCTGGCATATTGCTGCGAGTCTTAGGCTTTTACATTCAAAACGTACCTCAATCCTATATTTAAACTGCAAAAAAGAGCTTTGCGTATTATCACCTTTTCCCAGTTCCAAACCCCCACTGAAATATTGTTTCGTGACCTTCAGATCTTGCCTCTAAAGCTTCTTTCCAAAATGAAAATTGCAATTACTGTGAATAAGATCCTGCATAATAATCGGGGCATAACCAGCGGTCGAATGAAATGTACGTGCACAACAGCTTGGACGACAGTGATGCCACAAACACATGATTAAGGTAACTGACAGCACAGTAGGCCAAAAGTGCTCATGCTAAGCAACACAGACCTGTCTGTCTGTACCACTGTGAAGCACCTGCTGCAGTGGAGCACTCCACACTAATCACGACCTCTAGCAAAACAGCAAAGAGGGGGAGCTTATTGCGAGCTAAATCTTGACTGACGTCCGTAGTTATTCCTGAATTTAGCCTTTGCCAGAAATGCAGCTGCCAACAGTTGAAACTGAACAAACAACCCATTCTCCTGAATGCAACTGTGGTATGCGTTGTCACAATGCAGAACCACAAACAGCAGCATGTCTGAACACTCACAAGCTAGAAGCAAAACGCACACTACAAAAAGCGATAGGGGATAGGATAGGTAAACTGGAGCACTTCCCTAGTTTAGTGCTTCAAAGGATCTTCAACCCAGTTAACAGGCCAATCAAAAGCAGCTCCAATCACTCTGCACCAACATGTTAACCTTTTCCGAAGCTATTCCACAGTACATCCTTTGGCAAGGACTGTGTCTCAGAGAAATGAAACAAGTTGCTTGAATTACAACAGCAGGTTCAGCAAATAATTTAGGCTTGACAAACCAGCCACAACTGCAGAGTTTACTTTGCTCAGTCTACTCATGGCGAACCCAGACAACTGCAGGTTTTGCAGGCATCGTCGGATCACCTTTCACTTGCATTTCATGCGTAATGAATGCCACAATTGTCTGGCATAGCAGACAAGACTGAACTTGCGGCAAACGGCAGTTTAAGCATGCTTCTGTTTCCATCTACATGCCTTGTGGTGTACGGAGACTGCAGCACAAGCTATGTGAGACAGCACACACATGCCACAATGTTGGACTGTTTCCCAACCTTTGCACTTTTACTTTTTTTCTTGCCATGTTCAACCACAGGGTGGCATGTTGACACCCCTTTTGAACGAGCCATAGAAGCCCTGCTACATGAAAAATTGGTGTTGTAGCCATTTTTTCCCCCCCTCCCCACACACACACAAAATCTAGCTAAATGGCTAAAGGCCTAACATGGCTAAAAACGTAATGGCTAAAGGCACGGCTCCAAACCACAGCAATGGGCATGCACCAGCAACCGTGCCCAGGCGTACAGGGAGTGCCTAGCGTAAATCCTCACTCACATCTTTAGAGTCCCAGGAAAAAAGAATTCCGTCATGAGCCGATCAAATCTTTGACCGCTCATTAACTTTCCATTACAGGTAATCCAAAGAAAACGAGAAGGTAAAACAATGGCAAAATTCAACGCTGAGCAGAACAAGAATAAAAAAAACCCCAACCACTTTTCTTTTCTGCTGTGCCACAGCCTGCCATTGCCACAAGGGCGAGAATGCCAAGCCTAGTAAAGCCTCCAATCTCTCTACCCCTTGGTGCAATCTGCAGCTTTTATCCCCAGAGCCAACCCCGCAGTAATGTATGCATACGGCCACTGGTGTTTTACACCTTTTCTTTTATCACGTGCGCACAGCCCGTGTTCTCATGGCCTCTGCAGTTTAATTTCATCTTATAATGTAGAGAAACAAAGTCTCAGGGTAAACCCCAAGAATTCCCAAGAGTTGCAGACATTCACGTATCTATCGACGTAGACGAACTGCGCCCGGCATCCCTTCAAGAAAGACCAGAAATGGTCAGGAGACACGGCCGCTTCAGCCATGACAGGATTAAGCACAAACTCAAAAGCAAGTAACCCACTGAGCAGAGTGAGCAAGCAATGCCAAGCGGCAACACATCTTTGCCAATTGGGGGTTTCTGACGTAGTGCACACACACATACCTGGGCTTAATAGACGTAAGTCGGCCGCCACCAGCACAGAAGGTTCTTCTGCTGCACAGCCATGCTGGATCATCCGTTTGCTCAACCACTGTGCCCCTTCAGCACTTCACTGGAAGAGAGAGATCGGGCAACCACCCTCTCAGTCAACGGTTCACAGAACAAGGCCCACTTAGTAACACCCAGCCCGCACCATGCATTCAATAGGGACAGTGCAGGTTCCATTTCCTTCACATCGTTTAACCAAATTGTAAAAGGTTAAACCCCCAAGGATTGCTCTTTTTGTCCCCTTTGTCTCAAAGCAGGTGTTGAATTTTTTCCAACTGTTTGAAACAAACCTCTATTTCAAATTACTTCTTTTGCCCATGAATATGCTGTTAGTCTTGTTTGCATTGTTTATTTTCAATGTATCCTGACCCCTATGTGAAGGCCTTTAGGGGTATTTCTGAATGAATAAATAAATACAGCTCCTTGTGTCATTTATTTCCCTGCCTTACTATTCGTCCCCCTTACTGAAGCTACATTGTAGGGCATTTAATATTAGTCCACTAAGGGCTAGCCTTGAGCCCAGAGTTATTGGTAAAGCTTGTAAGAAAATATTACACACCTACTGTGGCTGCCTCTAAAATCTTCTGCAGTGACATAACACGTAACTGGTGCCTTTAACATTTACTGTTTACCCAGCTTTTTATTCACGCTCTTTTCATGCTGCCTATTTGTGCTTGCAATCTGTCAAACGCTGCCTTGGTGAACGCATTGGCACACCCAACACCACCATATCACATGGCAAATATGGTGGTGGGTACAGAATACTTTCTCTTGCACCCTTCTCGTGAAAGATAATCACCATTTGCCAGAGGAACTCTGAACACTGCCCACGCTAGACACCAACTGCACTACGTGATAACATAATCCCCAAAACTCGCTCCTCAGTATCCCCCTCAAAGCCAAAGTGGCACTTGTTTACAAGCTCATGCAATTCTGAAAGTTCTGTCCCCCTCTCTCTGGGAACTCTGTCCCTCACAGCACTCTTTGGTGGAACACTTGGGTCATAGTTACCAGCACCAGAGTGAAGGTCTCTCCCAAATGCTCCTACACGGTGTCAACTGACACATCCCCTAGTTTTCTAACACCAGGCTTTTTGGTGTTTTGATAGTCATTCTGTTTGTCGGGTGGCACACCTCCCATTCCTCCTCTTCACCACACGACTGGTCAACTCCCACAGCACTTCCTACCTTTTGCTTAACATGCTGACAGCAACGACGCATACAATGTGGTCAGCTCAGCCAAAGAGGCATTTTTTTTTTCCGTCTAGATTGAACCTCTTCGATACTGCAGGAGGTTGACTTGTTTCTCAAGTCCAATTATTTCCCTGTTAAAAACCTGTTAAAAGAATTTTTTTTTTTTCAGCTTATTGGGGCTCAACCTCAACCTATCTGCCTCTTACAAAGCCTGCTTTAACGTGGAGTTTTACGGCCCGGCATAAATTTCTCAAATCTGCAGTACATCACTGCAATGTGAAGTGACGAATACCTTATCCTCACTTTCAAAGTTACTACTCTTCCACACCTCTTTGACCCCGCCTGGATTGCTGGTGTGTGCAGCAACTGTCAGGGGGACTCAATGCTAGTCACAGAAACCGAAACTCGCGCTTTTTAAGGGGTCACAAAAGTGGTTTTCGCCAGGATTTGGTGCCGATGTGCTAATTACGCAAAGGAGATGCAGCAGCAGCCTAATGGTATTAAATTAACGCTCCGATTATATGCAGCTCACTTTCTAAGCTGAAAGCAGGGATGCTCTTGAAGCTGCAGGAACGACACAGCAGTGTAGCCAACCACATGTAGCCAACCTCCACTTGCATCCGACCACCATTTTGGCTTTTCACAGCAAAACTCTTTACAGCTACCTCCAAACGGTTTCAGCTCCGGGCAAAAAAAGCCAAGGCCTAAGACGCCGAGTGCGCGAGTCAGGCTAATCAGGCATGCAGCATAGAGCTCAGAATGCATTTAAGGAAACCACAAAACAAGTGTTGAAACCTCATTATAGATAAGGCACCTGCGAACAATGGGACCCCCACCCCCCTTTGTTCCCGGTAAAGATTGTTAGTGGATTATCTTTCAAGGCTAGACAGGACTAGTGTCCCTAAATAGAGCAGTTCTTGCCCAAGACGCCGAGCGCATGCGTCAGGCTTGGCAGGCCCCAGCATTTACCACTGCAGATGCAGAGCGCAGTGTCAGCAGATAAGGTATTAGAGTGCCCCCACTGAACACAGAAGTCATCAACGGCTGCCATTTTGTCGTTCAGCGTTGCGAGATTGCCGCATCTACGGCCTCGCCGTCGACTTTGACAGGGTCGTTTGTTAACACTACCGAAGATGCAACAAAATGGCAATCTTTAGCACACTCCTGCCGCCGATACTCTGTACCCTTATCTACTGACACTAGCCGAGCGCAAGCAGCAAGCCCGCCGAGACTACGAGAAGAATTTCATACTCCCCTCCATCACAATTTGTAGTTGATTACAATAGCTTTGCTAAACATCCACATTCGCAGGGCGGGATGGCGACCAATTTTCACAAAGCAGCACCTTTTACACAATACCCATTTACACCCTCCAATGTACACAACCGAATCATTAAATTAGAGTGGTCATTTAAAGCTCGCCAAGTGAGTCGCAGCCGCTTATTTCCTCTCACTAAAACTTGGCTGTCCCCTCAAATTAGTCCAATACCCCGTAGCTGGTGACGGGGCACGTGCAAAGATGGTCTCAAGCTGCGTTTCATGTAAAACATCATGCGCTAACTGTAATAAAGCCATGCACTCACTCGTCCTGCTACTGTAGTTCCATTCGCACGAAGCCGAAAAAACTTGCCTTTTGCTCCACTGCTGCCAAGCACCAGGCATCTCCACTGGTGCCCATTGTTTTTGCACCCACAATAGCCACACACATTTTTCAATGATTTTCGGATTTCAGGCTTGCAACCTTTTCATTTTTTTTTTCCCGACATTTCCTCTACCCCATTCCAGAAAAGCTCCCTTTCCGTACTCTTTGAAGTAGGCTTGAACTGTAAAAAACAAGCGAGCCCATAGTAGGGTCGACCCACAGCAGTAGTAATGCGACAAGAATTAATAGTATTTGCACCAACTACCCATTTTACGCTTGTGCCAGCATTTCTGAGCCCCAACACACTGCTTTAACAGCCTACCTAGCCCAACACAACATGTACAGCCATACAATTTAACAGGTTTGGTTTAATTAGCGAGCTGTGCCTTGAGACTAAGTGTGGCAGTCATTTATTTAGCAAAAGACGAGCAGTGATTTGTAGATGATACTAGAAATGATGTAGCATCCCTTATATGCTGAAGTCAATAGTGCCATAATTGGCAAGCTTGATGACCTAATGTGTTCCTCTGCCTGAAGCCGCAATCTCTGATCCTTTTGCATTGTGCATTATCAACCACCAAGGCGCTGCTTTTCCATATGCCAATCGTGTCCATTGCACATGAAAGACGTGTCAACAAGTAAATGAAGTTACATTTTTACACTGTCTGCGGAAGGATAGGTCAGAAAATTTCACCAGAACCGCTTGTTCTCGCTTACGAAAACCCCCTTGGTGGTAAGCGCTGCAAGGTATTTGCCAATAGACTTTTCCACTGTGCATCGAGCAGGAATTCCTCGACCAGTAAGCACAACCTTCGTGCAGACAACGTGCAGCACGCTACAATGGTTCCGTGCAAATCAGGCCTGACCTTGCAAGCTCCGTTTTCTGCAGAACCACAAATACAGGGGAGTGGTGCCACTGCCTGGTTTCCACTCATGAAGGCCGCATGTTTGGGGGGCACATTGGTGTGCGCAATGGCTGCAGCTTAGCTTGGTGTCCACCCAACTGAGCCATTTCAGCCAAGTGTCAAGCCCCTTGCAGGCAAACCTGGCAGACATGCAACTGAGATTAGTGCTCGTACACGTTGCACTACCACTACAACCCACCTAAGACGAGAAAGTACTTGGCCGAAGTTCCTCAATGACCAACGCACCAAGCTAGGCGTGCCTTGAGAAGCCTAGTTACACACCACAGGAGCACGAGAACCCACTATAGGGGGCTATTGAGCGTGCAGCAAACACTCGAGTTCAATTCACACCAGACCTGTGGTGTTGTAGCGCCACCATGGGGCTGTGAGCTTCCAAACCCCCTCTAGAGGTGCTTAGCTCTTGGCTTCATGTTTCGTCCGTAAAAACCGGAAGCCAAAACCAAAAGTCCGTAAAAACCGGAAGCAGAACTCCACCAGCACACTCCCTCACAATTAGGGATGCCGTGTTGTGCAAAGTTACCCGCCAGGTGTGCAGATTGTTAACATGCGCAAAAGTCGTGCTTACAAGGCATTACTTAGGCCTCGAACTGAGCAATTCGCACCAACTGCCTTTTAGACCAAACAAAATAGCAACTGTCTGGACGAGGCCCCACCAGCCCAAGTTCCCTCGACTTCATAAGAAGGGTGCACATTTGACTTCATAAGAAGGGTACACATTTGAAGGATCTCTGAATATGACCCGGTGGTTTGACAACCTCGACCAACCAGCAACATTTCCCCAGTCAGGGCTTTGCCTGTGCAGAGCCGAGCCCATTGGAATGAGCAAATGTGCACTCCATAACGGCCGTATTCAATGCTCACATTGGGGTTTAAAAAAAAAAAAACTCTGCAGTGCTCCATTTCTTCGCAACTAGCATCAGCAGTTCCTTAAAGGAGCCATGAAGAGAAAATACAACTGCGCCTAATTTGAAAGAACTAGGATTCAGTATCTCACTCAGCTTCATTACAGCCACAACAGATGTTTTTTGAACGAAAAAAAAAAAAAGCAAGAATTATTTAAAAACTTTCAAATTTTGCGCCACAGTGGCGCGTTATGAACAAGAATGACGTCTTACAGGTCACAAAACATCCCTCAAATTGGGTCCCGTTAGCTGAAAACGTTTTAGCTTTCCCAAAAGCGTCAAAGGAACTTAGGCCTCGAACTACAACGTCGCACAACTGCCTTTGCCAAAACAAAATCAGTTAGGCGGCGCCAATCGCACAAGGTTCCTGACTTCATAGAAAAATTTGGCATCTCGAAATTCCCCCTACAGGGTCGCACTCTCACACGTCTCTTTCATATCTCCGGTTTTGATTTGAAGATTGGGAAATGAGCATATGTATCATAGCTATCGGAGCTACACTGGTAATAAACCCAAAAACTTGTATTTTGTTTTTAAACTGGCTTCCTTAATTGAACCTGTTAAAACCCTCAGCATCATTTTTAAAATTTTCCCAAACTCCAGTGGGTTCAAAAAAATTTTTAAGCTAAACGCATCTTATACAGACCACTACCCACCTTTCAATGGCATTGATGGCCGCACCTACTTACAAGCCCTCCATGACCGTACCAAATTTTTCCCATTCCAGGCCTGCCCTCGCAGCATGCACCACTAAATTAAGCAGCAAACAGTTCCCAGTCATGTCTAGGAGACCATAAAGGTTGCAATGCCAACGTTGTTTCCAGAAAGCTGCATCTCCTCCCCAATAGAAACTCGAATTCCTACACTTGCAAAAATTAAATTTCCCAACAGCTGTCAGCTTCATTGCAAATATGAAGAGTACAGACAGCAAGTAGCCACATACTGCCTGAAAAATGCAGGACCATCTCTACTGAACCTTCTGGCCAGCTTTCCACCAGCCGTCAACTACCACATGTCACCATAATGCAATCTAGTGCCTCAAGACTGCTAATGCGGCAGAGACAATACCTGCACACAGTAGGTCCACCACCCAAATTATCCACAAGGTTGCTCTGCTTTGCAAATATTTAAACAGCTTTTATACCTTCAACAGTGCTCCCCTGGTAATAAATTACTGTTAATAGAAGCCTGTTCAAATTCAGCACACCTACAAGACAAGGCCGTGTTCACTGATCAGAAGGTTATGCACGATCTGCATTGGGTAACCAAATACTGCATTTATTTCAGTCTAGCTTCAATGACAATTAAGTGTTAAACTCTGCCATATTTATTTTAAACAATGCAGCACTCTTAACCCTACCCTGCAGTTAACCCTACCACCACTAAAACAAGCTACTAAGTCCACTTCTATAAAGAGTAATAGTTAACATCTGCTATATTTTAGGTTAAGCTCTCGTCAAAGCTACAAGTTAGGTCCCAGAGAGAGGCCAATAATGCATGCTGCTTCAGCCATGCACACACAACTCACGCCTTTCAAAAAGCCACCGCTTTTGAAAGGGCTTCCACACATCGTCTCACCACCAATCTCCAGGCTCTCTCTCCTCTCTCCATCCAACAGGCTAAAGGGACATTGGGGGGCAGGGGAGTGATAGAAAGAAATGCAGTCGTCCATACCCAGACCCGGGCGGCGAAAGCCGAAGAAAAGACCCGACCGCACGCCCCCCCAAGGTGGGTCCCGAAGGCATTGCCTGGGGGTCCTGCCACCACAAACGCCCTAGAAAAGAAGAAGAGAGAAGCCACTGGCTCCGAGTCGTGCTTGCGACAAGGCCGAGCAACGCTTCAGCAATTCAACAACAACGCCAAGGTCACGGAGAGTGCAGATCTGCCTCGTCTTTATTTTGTCCTCCCGTATCCCTGCAACAACTGCAAGGCTCACCACTAACCAGCCTTTCGACAAGAAGGTTGTACATGAGGCTCTCGTTTCTTTTTATACACACAGCCAAGAAGAAGAAAAAAAGAAGGGTAGAAGAAAATGAAACGCCAGTTCTACGCACCACACACGCGCACACACACGAGGTTGAAAAAAAAAAACACTTCAAAACAGTCCTCGAACAAGCTCCGTTATGTAAAGCCGCGAAGTCCAACCTTTTTCTTTTTTGTTCATCTTGATTCCACGGTCGTCTTCCTTCAATTTCGGCGCGCCAGGTAAAGTTTTAGTAAAAAAAGTCGAATACAAAAGCCGCCCGGCTGGCCACACACCAACGGCTCGAAGCGCGCACCAACAGACACGCGAAAAAAGAACACGTCAAAGTCAAGTCACCAGCAGAGATCCGATCAGAAAAAAATGTAAAAATGAAAGCACGGAAGGGGTGATCCGAGAAGAAACGTCGACTTGCCAACGGGTCACCGATCTCGTCGCGTCGCCGTCACGAAGCAGCCGGCCACGTGTGATTCCATTGTGGGCCGGTGCGGTTAGGCCTACGCCGCGCAGTGCGCAGCCTCCTCCCTCCGCCGCCGTTTTCAAAGATGGACGACCGGCCGAACGAGGAAAAAAAATCTGGGCCAGACCTTCCTGTCTTGCGTCTTTCTGGCCCTAGGGGAAGCGATTCACGTCTCTGCCTGCCCGATGAGCTGAGAAGGGACTAAAGAAAGAAATGGAACATCGTCAAACAGTGCATTCGAACGCGGGGACAGAATGGTGGCGGGAAGAAAACAAATGCAGTCCTAGCGGAGCGGCCACTAGGGGCGTACTTGATGCGGGGGGAAATCGAATGCTTTTCTCTTCACGGCAGGCCTAGAACGATGACAACGCAACAACAAACTGACATCCGTGTGCGGCGGCGGCGGAGGATTTTTTTTTTTCTGCCTGGCTCCTCGCTATCGCGGCGCTCATGGCTTCTCGTCGCAGTCGCGAGATATGTGGCCCTGCTTGCCGCAGGTGTAGCAAGTCTTGCCGTCCTCGGGGCACTCGCGGGCGATGTGGCCCACCTTGCCGCAGTTGTAGCAGGACAGCCGGTTGGCCGAAAAGGAGCCCCGCGAGTCGCCCATGCGGCCGGGCGGGCCTCCGCGCATCATGCCGCCGCCTCCGCCTCCGCGGCCTCCGCCGCGCGAGCTGAACCCACCTCCGCCGGCGCGGTACGAGGAGTTGCCGAAGGAGCCGCCGCCATAGCCGCCGTCCCGGCCGCCGCCGTAGCCGCCGCGGTCTCCCTGCGGGCACTCCCGGGCGAAGTGGCCCGTCTTGTGGCACGAGTAGCACTCCTGGCTGCTCATCCTGCTGCAACGATGCTCCTCCGGGGGGACGGGACGAAGAAGCCAAGTGTCGGTAGACGGAGAAGGGCGAGCTAGCAGGACCGACCCCGACACGACGACAGCAGCAAATGGAACAAAGAAGGGGGTTTGCACACGGACCGCCACCGGCAGGGCTCACGTGGTCCTTCTGCACACGGCACCCGGCACGAGGCCGTTCGCTCCTGGCCCCCGCTGCGACCGGCCGGCGCCAGCAGACGCACGAAAAAGAAAAATTGATCCCGATTACGGCGGTTTTCGGGGCACCGGCTGCCTTTTCTCCAGCGTACCGGGACCGTTTTCTGACCGGAGGCCCGCGCTGGACCACTCTGTGACGACGATCGGATCGGTGTCAGTTATTTTCTCCCCATCATCAATAGCAAAATAGAGGAAATTCTACGTAACTCCGGGTTTTTTGCAAGCGCCGAAGGTGACCTGACATTCCGCCAAGTGGAGTTTTTGTAGCCCGCATCTCAAAGAGGCTGCGCGCGTGCCTTGAACGTGGCGCCTTTGCGTTGACAGCTGCTTCGCCAGCAGTAAACGACGCCGCCGGGGTCATCGTCCCAGTGCCGTGCGCGTCGCCGGTTGAAGGCCGTACGTCGCGCCGACTACGCGATAAGGCGTACGCTCGCGTGGCTGGCTTTCGACATCGTCTCTCATTGCGCAAGCCGTTCGTTGATTCAGTGCCAGGGCGATGTCCGATCAAGATTCACGGCCATGCGGCTTGCAAACAAGCTGCGCTGGCTGCGCGTAGGCGCTGAGGAATGTTTTTCACGGCCGCCGCTGTAACGGCTGGCAAGGCTGCGGCGGTAACTAGGGCCAAAACCGAAACTGAAAAATTCTGTGCATAGACATATAAACGACGGGGGGATGGGATGAAACCGTTTCGGTTTTGAGCTTAGGGTTCGAGATTTTTCTACAACCAGTTGTGAGTTTGATCTTCGAGCAGCGTTTTCTCTTTTTATTGGCGCGATTGTGGTATAATGTGAGGCGGACTCGGTGTGTGAACCCTCGCATCCCTACATCTTTCCGAAATTTATGACGCTGCGCCTGAATATGCTGAACAGCTGACTAATTTGTCGCAGCGCGCGCCCCCCGCATGATTCTGAAAAGCTGTATGTAGCAAATTTGCTGATTAGACATACCGTCGTTTTGTGCGCGCGTAATTAGAATCGGTAATGTCAACTCTTATGTGCCCGTGTGTATTTGCCAGTAGTATTAACTCTATCTGCCCATCAAAAAAATTTTGTCGCCAGGCAGCGCGCGGTTACAAAACGACGCGCGTAATTTGAATGTTACTCTTGGCATTGAAAGCCCTGTTGTGCCCTAAAAAGCCATAATACGCGGTTTAAACAACTTATTTCATTCCTTGTTTCATTTTATGAATCCGGATTTTTAATAACGCCTGGGCTGGAAGCTCGCTCGCATTAGTTGTTTGTTATTTTCGCTTAAACTAGGCAGGCAAACCGAATTAGTCAAAAAAATTGTTTGCAAAAAAAAAAAAGTAGACCACGTGTTTTTTAAGCCGCGAGCAAAACGCGACGTGAAGATACGAAGGAGATTATCGTGGACGTGTAAAGCGCAAAAAAAAAATAAAAGAAGGATGGCGACAGGGGCTTTTTGTTTTCGCTTTACGCGTCCACGATGGAATACCAACTTGTCCAGAAGGAGAAACACACACAGTTCTTGTAGCCTAAATGGTACATGAGCACTCACGACACACAACGACCACTCGTGATCGTTACCTATGTTCACTGGTACACTTGTGAGCATATGTTTGTGTGCCGATGACTGTGTTGTACTAATTACTAATTGCCTATTACTAATGCTCTATTACTAATTCCCACAACCACCAAACGCTTAATAACGTATTTCGCTAGTTTGCAAATGGAGTGACACGCGGAAAATTCCCCTGAATTTTAAGAAAACTGCAGCTATGACTTTCTTGCACTACAAGCAGCCTCTTAGTTTCAGTAATAACAATAATGGGTGCACTCACGTGATTGAATTCAGATATCTCGGAGCCACCTGATTTTAAATGGAGCAAATATGTAGGTAAGACTGAGTTCCCGAGCTCTACGAAAACTTGGGTACCAAAAACGTACTTCGAAAACTTTGACAAAATGATCTAGGGTAACCGCCTGCAAATTTCTTTGAAAACTAATCTGCAAATTAATCAAACGCCCAATGTGACTAGGCTGTCTGAACGTTGCCATCCCGATGTTACCCTGCCTCTGTGAAAGATGTAGGGCATGGTCAAGTTGCTGATTGCAACTTTTTACCCTATTTTTCGCCATAACGTGAGTACGTTTATGGAAACAAACAAGTCCTTGGTGAGACCGACGCTGGAGCATGCCTCAGCCGCTTGGTGTCCTCATTTTGAGCAAGATAAAGTTAGCTTGGAGTGTGTAGAAAGAAGGCAATACGGTCCAGACCTAATCGTTACGATCGAGCCTTTTTACCACCTTTGCATGACCATTCTTTGTGGTGGCGTGACTAGAAATATTATTCGGGGGCGCACCCCCCCCCCCCCCCCCCCCCCCCCGAAAAAAAAAAAGGAAAGATAGTTTGCGCCTAAACACTACCTTATTTTCCTTGTGCTATGTTATTTTCGTATTTACATTTAAATTTATAGATGAAGTGTAAAAGGCATGGGCGAAAAAAAAGGCCGAGAGGAGGGGGGGATGCACCACATAAATTTCAGGGGGTGTTCTGATATCGAAACACCCCCCTGGCTACGCCCTTGATTCTTTGTCAGAACACCGCCGTACGCGTGTGGGTGTTATCTCTTTCCACAAAATTGTAACCACTTCGACTGGAGTTCACGAAGCTTAACTTTGTACCAGCGCACACAACGCGTGAACAGGCGCTTTGAAGGTTGTCACTGGATTGCTTCAAATTTTCGTTTTTTGTAGCGTTTTTTTTTTTTTTTTTGTAGCACTGGCCGAGGTTGAGCAGCTTCGCATGGCTCCTGGAGAGCCGTGCTGCGCATGCGCGAGGATCAGTGACGTCACACGGCGCACAGAACGTTGCTCGCTGCCCGGCGTCTCTCACACACCCCACGCGCCCGACGTCTTCGCCGACCTTCGTTCCGCACGTGGCGGCCCGGTCCACTTGATGATCATGCGAGGGGTGGCCGGGTGTGGAACCGACGGCTCGTGCGTCGCAGCAACACCGGCGTGCGCCTGTGGAACCTGCTTAGCTCTGGGGCGATTGGTGACGCTGCGCCGGAGCTGCTTGATGTGTCACATAATGCGGATACCGTGTGTGCGTCATTGAAGCAGCAGTAAGCATGATAATCAAGCTAATCCTAGACAACCAGGAAAGCTAAGAATAACCAGCTGAACCTTAGCTCACGCTACGTAGTATATCCTGCATAGCCGAGCTAAGCCACTGTTAATTTTTCTGGTTTATAGTTTCTTGATCGAATTTCCACGACTGTACGTTACTGAAATTAGTGTTTAACGCAACGAAGCAACGCCTGCGTTGTGAAACGCGTCGGCAACGATGAAGTCAAGTAAGGTGGAAATCTCGACGCACGGGCATTTTCGCTATTCGAAAAAAGGTTACGTAATTGCGAGTTCAGTGGTGTAAAATGAGTAGTAACAGAAGCTAGTGCCCTTTTTCCAAAGGCTTGTTGTGACTTTGTTAAATTTGTCCCGGTCACATCGCAAAGGGGCGGTTCTCCGCGATGATGCGATAGGGTTCGTTCGTATCCCCGTCGCCATCGTCGCTACATCGTGGACGCGTCGTCGCCACCTCGCCTGCTGGATCTTGATTTCCGCGAAGGAGGCCGTTCACTGTGGGACAATCACCTCCACGGTGTCAGCGCATTGGGGCGCTGTTGCTGTTGTGTCGTACACGAGTTCAAACGAGACCGGTATGGAATTTATCAAGCATGGCGCGCTACTACTGCTCCCGGCTTGATGTTAAGACTCGAGAGGGTCGGCTGATATGCCTTTTCAATCGTTTGAGTAGCACAACAGATGAAGGCGACAAACGGACGGAAGTCCCGTCGTCTGTCTACCGTTTGTCGTCTTCTCTCTGTCGCGCTGTCTGAACGATTGGATAACTACGCTAAAGACTTCGTTCGCGACGGGAGACAGCCAGGGATTATCCCAACATCCCCCCCCCCCCCCCCCCCCCCCAAGAAGGCTTTCGACACCCCCCCAAAAAGTTTCCACAACCACAAGCCCACCGCCCAATGATTTATACATAGCCCCCCCCCCCCTCCCCTGGGAGGATTTCGACACCCCCTCCCCAAAATCGAAATCGTGGATAAATCCCTGCAGACAGCTTAAGACACGCACCTACGAACGTCGGCGTCGGCGCCCCTCCTTCACTGAAACGCCCATTAGTCGATTATACGAATGCCGGCAATTCCGAAGCCGCAGGTGAAGCACCGTTTGCTGGACGTTTCCTCGAATCGGGCGCAGGATTTCCCCGCGTTAAAAGCGCAGTCTCGGTTCTGCGCTTTTCCTGGGGAGGAAAAAAAAGCCTGAGCAAATTTTACTCGTTTAATGGACGAAGTCGCCGCTTTATTGGTGTTTTAAGTACGAACGTCTAAAGTACAGACGAGATTCACGCTAAACCAGGCAATCTAAATCAAACCTACTGCCCCAGTACGCGCGGCCCTAGTTTGAAGCTTCTTTTGACTGCAAAACGCGCCCGACACGAGAATGGACGGGGACAAAGAAATAAAACTAACGCCCCACACACGCGTGGTGGAGCACACCTATCAGTCAAAGGAAACTGCAGACGATGATGCGCCCAAATAAAAATGCCTAAAGGCTGAGTCGGCGCATGTGTCAGCGATAATTCTCTGATAAGAAGGTAGTCATTTTCTGTCGGCCAACAGGCCGTCAGAAATCTGGGGCCTTGCTCAACTATCGCGAGTAATCTATAGCCGTCCGCGTGAGCACCCTTTCCGCTCCCCTCGCACGAAAAGAGGCTGTCTTCCTTTCAGACAATCATGGCTGACGCACGTGCCTATATCTTTAGACAAACAACGTGGGATATAATGCTCAAAAATAAGAAAGAAAGCTGTACAGGAACACCGCCACCATGAACAGTACCAACTAGCCCACATTTAAAGTATTCACCGTACCACTTGTTCTGCTCGAGACTTCTGCGTGTCATGAATGTTCGATACGTGGATGTCTTGATTACTTGCGTCAGTTGAGAGCGCCGTTCCAGGTTTCCCTCGCAGTCTGGTGTACTGAATGAAAAGACTGCCTTCTTATCAGATAGCCCTGGCTGACGCATGCGTCAATGCCGTCCTTATTTTGGTATATCGTCTGACCCCTTTCAGCCACACATTTGAGCTTATTATAACGCATACAACCATGGAGTGTGGAAGATGGCGAGCAAACAGTCGAAATTTTGTCACCGGGCTGATCCTTTTGCCAAGTTTTGTCTCAACGTATAGTTCATCCTACGTCCAACGCTGATATTACGTAATTATACTGCACCAACTGGCCAAGCACAAACCTTTTATCCGGATACGACAAGCGGAAGAAGCGGCCATCGCTCTCGCCAACGTACTAAAGCCAAAGTAATCATTTGATTCCCAGCAAGCACCTGCGGTAACTTGTCGTGCGGACGAAATCACCGGACAACCCACGAAATCCTCTGCCAGCGTCCGCCAGACAGATCCGTCATGATCGTATGGGCACTCGCCCGCTCTGCCGTTCCGGACAACAATACCGCTCACCTGTTGACCCGAGAGTCCCGCCGACCCGCCGCGGCAGGCGTTGCACTGCTGAGCACGAGGTCGCGGGTTCGATTCCCGGCCGCGATGGCCGCTTTTCTGATGGAGGCGAAAAGAAAAAACGCCCGTGTGTACGAGATTTCGGCGCACGTTAAAGATCCCCAGACGTCAAAATTAATCCGGAGCCCTCCACTACGGCGAGCCTCATCACCTGCTTGCGTCGGCGCATTAAATCCTACAATCAATCAATCAATCAGTTATCCCGCCGAGCCCTGGGAAGCGATGATGGAAATAAAATTGCGCTAAAAGGACAGGACGAATAGAAGACCTTTTAGCGAAATTTTGTTTCCATCATGTCAGACCAATTAGCCCGTCAGATTGGAGCAAGATAGGCCAACCCCTTGATCACGTGTATCACGAAGTAACTCAACACTACAACCACCGCATTGACACCTAACGAAAGAGGAGGGCCAGCCCTGCGGCGTGCACTCAGACGAATACCTTTCCCCATCCCACTAAATGCCAAATATTGCACCCCACCGTATATTCCCCGCAATGCCGCTTCTGCGAGCCCCCGGGACGCTCTTTCATGTGGTAGGGGGCCGCGCCCACGCCCCACTAAACGTTCGCGCAATGGCTTTCTTCTTACGAGCTTTGGGAGCGATCTCTGACCAGCTAGCAACGACTTCAATGATCAGCACCTGCTGATGTTCAGGGCTGTTGAGGCTGGGAAAGCTCAAGGGGTCCTCCCCATTGCTTTTCGCAATAAACACGTTTACTCTCTCTCTCTCTCTCTCTCTCTCTCTCTCTCTCTCTCTCTCTCTCTCTCTCTCTCCTCTCTCTCTCTCTCTCTCTCTCTCTCTCTCTCTCTCTCTCTCTCTCTCTCTCTCAAACACTCAAAAGCCCTTGCTTGCTTTTGAAAAGTTGAGCTGAGAGCTGTGCGTAAAAGTTCACGCTCCAATGCAAGCATCAGACCCAGTCAGCGTGCAGGAAAGAAGCGATCGGGGAAGGAAATGCCTGGTTGAATCACAACTCAACGTTTTCGTGGGGCGGAAACATTGCCCGAAAGACGACGGTAGGCGGACAAAATTGCGGCAAGCGAGTCGTGCTGATGAAGGAAAGTTGCTCTGAAAGAAAGGCTCTTGGAAGCGGCGCACCGCTCGGGGGATCGCCTATCTGTTAACGAGACGAACATAGACGCGGACAAAAGGGGAAGTTAAAATCACAAAAAAAGAACGATATGGAGAGGGTAGGGCTGGAGTGTTTTCGTGCAGCGTACTATCAGCCGTTGACGCAGACAGGTACGCGATTCTTTCTTTCCTTCGGCGATTCTGTTTTGACGAGTTGTAAGCAGGCGAGTGGGTGTCCGGGTCGTCGTATCCTGACGCACCCGCGTGCGCCGATTGTCAGAGAAGTCGTGTTTGTTCCTTGTGATGGCTTTATTACAATGCGTCGAGTCGGGCGTGTCGAGCCGTGCCGACAGCTCGATGGGAGCCCAATTGTTATGGGACTCATTTCATATTGTCGTCCTTGTTTAAGAAATGTTGCAGGTTCATCAACGAGGCACGGACGAGCAGGAGGGGATAAAGCGCACGTGATACTGCAGGGTTGCGATTTGGCGACACTTCCCATCCGAATGCACAAAACACAAAATAATATTTCACGCAGGCATCATCCCGCACTAGAGAGGTTGAACGCAAACACGGAGAAATCCTTTCCCTTACGTCGAATGTACCTTTGGCCGCTGGTATATGAGACGTCGGCGTTTACAATTGCTTTACCTAGCCCCTTATATAGTTGCGGATTATATTTACGCGAAAATCTGTAGAGCCGAGCTCCATTTGCATAAATGCGGTGAGCCGCAATTAGCGCATCAGCGCACTTTTCAACTCACGAGGCGGATAATTTTGCATCTAAGATATACAGACTAGAAATTGCGTGATCTTTAGCACAGTGGTCTATAGAAACGAAGCATACCGCTTATTGATGCGCCGTTGATTAATGAGTACTAAAATACTAGTTCGGGAACGACAAATTCAAATATCACCTGTTTAGAACCCGACGGCGCGGCGGTTTCCGGCCCGTTTATAGAACTTTTTTTATCTAAAATATGTGCCCGTTGTATACCAAACCGTTTACGCCCGTTTCATCAAAACTGTGGTTTTGTTGATTTCATTGCCACTCTGTTCATTGCGTATTTTGTTCAACCTGGCATTGCGTTCATCTAATCAGTCGGTATTTTTACTCCATCATGTCTCTGCTGTGCATTACATGCAAAAAGCTTCCAACATACGTTAACATATTTTCCTGATTTTTTGTTGCTTTTGATCGCTTCTGTTCCATTGACAAATTTCAAGCTTTCAAGCGTGTGTATCTTAATCTTTTATATTACTGCCTAGCTTGCCGCAATACTGGCACCGCTTACCGTACCGTTCGTGACATCCCTGTACTTACGTTGGTGTGAGGATATAATTTCATGTTTCGGTCGCCTCTCAGCTGGTTGCTGCCTGCCCAATGGTGAGCTTAATTGCCCCGAGAGGATTATACGCTGCCCTTATTACGGTGAACTGAAACAATGCTTGTTCTCCGGTGACAATGACGAGCAATTGTCGCAGCTGCATCATAAGTTGACACAGAAGCGTACTAGCGCATTTTTCTGCTATCTGGTTTCGTACAGAACAGGAGAACATATAACACCACGTAACATCAATGTGAAAAGCTTTATTGCTTATGAATTGAAGAAGCCATACACATTCATCACCTTGCAGTCAGATAATAACAGTATCGTTTTTTTTTTAAGTTGCGGGCAAGAGCTCGTAGGAAGTCGCCTCAGGCAGCCTCCATGAGCCGCCGATTTCCGCAGAGACGCATCGGCTTTTCCTCTCTCGTATCCGCTCTTGCGTCTCCCCGCCGCGATCACCATAAAAGGTCAATACCGTGGGGACAGTGCTGTCAACGAATGGCACAACCGTCTCTCAATATAGTTGGCGGTGTTGCCTACTACTGCTTCCGCCACAAAAACAAAATATAACTTTGTTTAATGCGAAATAACTAGCGTTTGCCAGCTTACCAAGGTCGATTCCAGCCACCGAAAGACGTTTTTTTAACCCCGAATAGCAAAAGCATATTAAACAAAACTTTCAAATTTCGCGCTACGGTCACGTGATATATGGACAGGCGCAATGTAATATGGGCAGGCACTAAAAGCATAGCGTTCAAGAGACCCGATCAAACGAAACTCGAGGCCCAATGACACTGTTGCAATACAAAAGCGTCCCGTCTGTTGTATTATTTTCAGAGAAACTTCAGGCATGCCCACGGAGTTGAAGGAAACGCTGCACATGACTAACATTAGGCCAGTCCTTGCATATGCTTGCCAAGCATGGGATCCGTTTGCTAAAATAAATATAGACAAGTTATTTGAGGGCGTCCAGAAACGCGCAGCCCGATTTGTTACAGCCAATTACGATTTTACTGTTAGCATGCAGTACAACTATAGTTGTAACCTTAGCTGGAAGACGCTGGCAGCACGTAGAAAAATATTAAGATTAAGATTTCTTCATAACATTTAAGGTGACAAGACAGGAATTAATAAAAGCATCTACTTAAAGGAGCCTTATTACGTCAATTCGAGACGGAATAACCCAAGAAAAATTAGACCATATCAGTGCCGAATTAATCTTTATAAATATTCTTTTTTTTTTTCCTAACACAACAGAAAACTGGAATGCGCTCCCCAGTGACGTGGTCACGGCAAATAATTTTCAGACTACCATTGAGAACTGTTTTCTAGCCCGTAATAGCAATCCATGCGCAACTGTGCTGTTTTGTAACTTACCGTTTCACTGTGATGCCAGTTTTTCTAGCGTGAGCTACACTGGCGTTGGAACTCTACGAACGCGAAGGAAACAACGCTTGATGAGAGCTCTGCCTGCCTTCTCGCGCCTCTTCGTTCCCTTTTCATGCGTTTCAAAGTAATTCCAAAGTAATTTCATTACTTTTAAAAAGTAATAGTAATGTAATGTCATTACGTTCGGCCTCCTGTAATTTCTCATGTAATTTAGTTACATTTTAGAAAATTCTTGGAAACTAATGAGTAATGTAATTTAATTACGTTTTTAGAAGTAATTTTGCCATCTCTGGACATCGGCTTCATGACGCAGCGCGAAGAGACGACAAGGAGTGACCGACCGGAGGCATGAAGCTTACTAGACCATGACTCAGGTCAAGGGAAAAATCGGTGGCGCGCGCACGACTTTACGCCACAAGGAAGTTGGCGCGGTTTTCCTTCTCACGTGCTTATTTTTTCGAGCCGTCGCAGGAGGCCCGACGCTGACGGCGCCGAGTTCGCTCCGATTTCATCACACGCCCGTAAAGAGTGAAAAAGGGAGCAAGCATACACGCCGCGCGCGGATATCCTATGAGGCGGCAGGAACGCGCACATTTGGCGTACGCGTGCGGCTTGGAAAGTTAGTTTCCGTCACTTGCGTGTAAGCTGGGAAAGGTTCGTGCTAAATGACTCTCATCGACGGGGAAAATGACGTACCGACAGAGTGCAGTCCTGATTCAGGAGAAGGGCGGCAACAGCACAGGAATTCGTCGAAAACACAAATGCACCAGCAAGAGAGAGAGAGAGAGAGAGAGAGAGAGAGAGTCGCGAACGGAATATGCTTAGGGGCAAAGAGGCGCCACGGACCAACCTGAGTTGTGGCGACTAACTTTCTGAGTGAAATGCCTAACGTGGAAAACGGGGATTGTTGATTTTGTACCGTGAGCTACACTGCCCGAGGTTGAGCCGTTTCGCGTGGCTCCTGGAGAGCCGTGCTGCGCATGCGCGAGGAGCAGTGACGTCACACGGCGCACAGAACGTTGCTCGCTGCCCGGCGTCTCTCACACACCGCACGCGCCCAGCGTCTTCGCCGACCTCCGTTACGCACGTGGCGCCCCTGTCCACTTGATGATCATGCGAGGGGTGGCCGGGTGTGGAACCGATGGCTCGTGCGTCGCAGCAACACCGGCGTGCGCCTGTGGAACCTGCTTAGCTCTGGGGCGATTGGTGACGCTGCGGCGGAGCCGCTTGATAAATGTACATGTGTCACATAATGGGTATACCGTCTGTGTGTCATTGAAGCAGCAGTAAGCATTTTAATCAAGCTTATCCTATATACAACCAGGAAAGCTAAGAATAACTAGCTGAACCTTGGCTCGCGCGACGTATATCCTGGTATAGCCGAGCTGAGCCACTGCTATTTTTTTCTTCTATATATAGAATGGCGCCGAGACCAGAACAAAGGCAAAATAAATGGGTAGGCTGCTACGCCGTGATGTGCAATGCCAGGGGTCTCAAACACGCGTCCCATTCGATTGCCGCCTGGTCCGATTATACGGCGCCCAGATTTTAGACATCCTGGAAAGCGCAGCAGTATCGATAGGTTTCTCTAATCCTGACGCCAAATTCCATTCGGAAATGGTCCGGCATATTTGCAAGATGTGGGAAAGGACTTGTTTCTTCAAATGGCAGCGTCAGCTGACATTTTTTTTTGTCCCCCCCCCCCCCCCCCCCCCCCCCCTCTTGTGTTAACCTTCTTCGCTGCCCCGGCCCTTACGGGACTAAATTTTGGGACTGCGGCCCACTCAGTCAGGTTAGTTCGAGAACCCTGTGCTATGCGGTTTACAGGGAGGACTGTAGAGTGAGAAGCCATTCGTTATAAAAATTCCATATCGACAATGAAGAACAAAACATCTGTGTGTATACAAATAAACTCACCAAAGAAACATGTATCTTTTCCTGGTGCATGGAGGAAATATATACAAAAAAAACTGCTAAAGATTTTCCTGAATAAATATCCTGGATACAAACCTTGAGGGTTGGAAAAACGCACAAAACGCCGAAAAGACTAGAAAAGAAAGTTTAAAAGGACGTAGAATGGGGCTAGTTGGTGGTTCTTCATGTTCAATTGCGCTAAGTATACAGACGAAAGGACAGTATACCGCACCGGACTGCGCCTCGTCCCTGTCCGTTAGTGTCCTTTCGTCTGTATACTTAGCGCAATTGAAAAACATGTAGAAAAGAAACAACTAGTGCAAATTTTGTTAAATAATAGGCCTAAAAGGCCCTTCGGATAAAACGGCCTCGATAGGCAGTCCAGACCCCCGTCGCGAAACCTCTAAGCCTTCATATTGTAACGTGGCCAAAGACGAAGCAGTAGTCTTGAAGGAAAACAAGACACAGATAGCAGAGCCGAGCGTGGCCGGGCAGTAAACAAACAATAAATAAACAAGCCCATACATGGTTCGCGGCATTATGGACGTAGCGGAGCTTTAAGAACACCTCTTCTTCGACCGTCAAAACAGGCTAGCCTAGAAAGGGAGATACTGGAAGCCGTTCATAACGGGGGAGGGGGGAGAGGGAACGGGCTCAGCTCCCCGTCAGCTGCACTTGCCGATAAAGAGATCAGCGGCACTTACCTTTCTGATGCGATAGCAAAATCGTCGTGACCTGACGGTGGTGTAACACTAACTTCATCTATTTTGAAGACATCATTATTTCAGAGATGGAATTCGTTATTGCCCGTCCGTGTTCATGTTCTTCCGTCCTCTCTTCCAACCAACTCGCCCACACCAAGCTTCTGCTGCCTCTGTCAATTCAATTAAATTCAATTCACGTTTACTTTCCCCAGAATCAACTGTAATGTGCGCGCAATACGCGGGAGAGTTTGTTTGTTTTTCACCTCCATCAGGAAAGCCAGCGTTGAGAAAAACAGCCTCGACGGCCTGACTTCGAATCTGCTAGTCTTCACGTTCAGATGACATTCGGTAAACAGGCAGACGTCACTATGGATTAGTAAAATTGTTATGGTTCCCATAAATATTAAAACGTGACCTTGATTTTGTGATGCCGGAACGTGAAATTCATTTTATTAAGGTCGGAAAGTTTTAAAATCTGACTGGTGGTGATGCCGCCGTACTAGCCGCATACGCGTTTACACCCTTCCTCTCATCTGTTAACATGCGCAAATCCAACAGAATACAATTCGACTTGCCACTGAAAGGAAATCATTGCAAGACGAAACTGAATAAATTAACTCGGCCGCCCGCTAGCTATGGAATATAACTGTTCCCCCAATATACTAGGATCGCTCTACAGCTGCTTCTGGTTCGAGCGGGGCGGCGTCAACAGTGGCGTCAACGTAGCAATGGCCAACAGCGGCCGCTCGTCGCTTCGAAATGAATTAACAGACCACGCGCCATACGCCGACCGCACGTAGGGTACGGAGTGCATTGGCGTGTCTTTTTATGCATTCTGCCTTCGGAGCTTCTCGCAGCCAAATATTTTCGTTGCTCAGATATCTCTTTCGCGAAAGAAGAATGTCCGAACTTCGCAGTCACACACTTTTGAATGCCTGATTTTGCAACAATTTGTGCGGGTTAATACCGCACATAACGTGTGTAAAAATTGTGTTTTGAATACGGATCGTCCAGATATATTCCGTCGTTTTTGTCCTCACTTCCCAGAAAAATAATTCCTCACTTCGTTTCCAGTAACGCTATGCGGACTCTGGAAGCCTCCTGACTTTTTCGCGCATGTTTAAAGGCCTGGGAGATACGGGCGCACATTAAAAGTACCATTTTTCATTGACGAAGTGCTTCTCGTTATTGTTATGCATCCGCTTTCTTGTTTCTCTCGTTCAAAACTCCGCGCGCACAAACGGGATCACGGGAGGCGGCGGAGGCGGTTCCCGCCGGACGGTTTCGCTGGTTTCGCCGTTTCGCTTGGTTTCGTTAACGAGAGGGCTTTGGCCCCGCCAGCCACGCCCACAACTCTCTCCAACATGGCGGCGCCCAGTCGCGGGTTACGTAGTGTGTTGTTGTTTTTATCGGCATTACGGTGTGCGAGCTGTCTTCAAAAATTCGCTGATCTTGTGCGGCGCAGGAGAAGCACAAGCGCCCACCGTATACGTAGGTGAACGACGCTCAGTGGCGGTCGCAAGTGATCCGTATGCGCCCTGTTTTCACCGTTTTATTCGCTTGTCCCGGCGCGCTAAACGACTGTTTTGGGGCTCCGCAGCTCGGCTGGCGCGCTAACGGCGCTCGAACGCTCCAAAACACGCATCCCACTGCACCAAGCTGTGGCAGTTCGGCACATATCCTGCGGAGATTCCAGCAAAGGTAATTGGAATCCGACCCTCAGCCGTCGGAGCCCAACTTCGAAGAACATTATTATCGAGAGCAGCGCGCGTGCAACACAGGCACGCTTATGCGAAGACTGCAAGAAGGCTCCTCAACCCTTCTGGCCGCAAAACCTGCATTTTAACGCATTCACCCCCAGAACCCGTCATTATGTCTGGTAGAGCATTTTTGACACCGTTTTCTCTGACGTCAAAATGTCACGTGACTACACCTGGTGACGTCACTTTGTTGGCTTGCTGGCTTCCTTGGCGAGGCGAGGACGCGAGGATTCCCGAGGCCAGTGAATCTGCGAAACTCGATCGGCGTGCTCGCGTTTCCGGCCAAGCGCCCCTTGCTTGCTCGTTCGCACTGTAGCTTCAGAACATCGACAGTCTGCAGTGAGCCGTACGTTTTTAGTGCACTATTTAACCTAAATTAATGCTGGGGGAGTTGCTAAAGTGTTGTGAAATATGTGCGGCAACCGCGTTGGTTTGTTTGGTGCGCTAACTGCCCTTTTTTCAAGGTGGAAACGGCTCAAGTCTGTGCGATTACAGTGTGCTTATACAGCGAGAAATTGTTATCCCATCTAAGAAAAACTTCGTTCAAACATTACAGCTGCTTCTATAAATTTAAATTTTTGCTGTATAAACGCTCATGGGGTTGTGGCTTTCTCTAGCAGCAGCTGGGTTGTGTTTGGTTCATCCTTTCAAGGTGTACGAGGTTCTGCATGCAACACAATTTAATTTGTGTTAAATCACATCGGTATGGGTATTTGTCTTTTCTAGCACTCCCCCACTTGATCGTTTTCTTTGATCAAAATACTGTGAGCGAAAATCTACACAAGCTCCAAGGGGACCGCAAAATTCATCCCTTGTGTGTTATTGCCAAATTATAGTGAACTAGAATATTCTAGGTCACTGTAGCCAAATGTTGTGGTGGTGGTGGAAAAAGGAGGTTACCTCGCAAAAGAGCTTTTCGATTGAGTATAGTGTAGTAAATTGCAGACCACCATATGCTGGGCAAGAAAAGCTGGTCGCCAAAAATCCGCATATGGCTGGCTTACTGGACAGCAGCTGATTGCCTTGAGAATATATAGCGTGAAAAAGGCCCTTGCACGCGAAGGCATGCCAGGCAATTACCAACTTGAACTTGAACGGAAGCGGGACATATGGCAAACATGAGAAGGTTTGTGAAACATTATGTCTTTTGTAGTTGGGTCTTTGGTTGAAAAACGGCGTTTGGTTTGTTCAGAAATACATACTTGAAGCTGACTTTTATTTCTCCCGCTATTCCACTATTTTTTGTGGCGTGAATCAACAAGTCTCACAGTGCACCATCATTCTTTCCTGGAGCTGAGAACTCCGAGACAGTGCGTAATGATCCCACACGGCGGCTGGTGGAGTCCTGCTACGGAAAGAATTCCTTCATCATTCATTCATTCTTTATTTGTACGTGCCCACCAACAGCGCGTGGCCTTAGGCGGTGGTGCACTAAATAAAAAAAGAAAGAAAATGAAAGAAAAAACCCTTCAAAAGAGAATAAACATGAATACCAATACATGAGACTGCTATAACTTCGCAAGAGCTAGTTTAAATGCCGACATGTGTTATTGTTAAAAGCAATCATGCGACGTCACATCATTACACAAATGAAACAGTCGTTGCATACGAGAACAAACTTTGTTTGATCCAAACACATTGAATTCTCGAAATGGCTTAAAAGGTACCCACAAGTGTATTGACGACGTCAAACTCTCGCACTCAGTCACATGATGCAAACATTTAAACAGAAATATAAAACCTGCATCCTTCCTTCTCTTGGACAGTGCAACCAAGTGCAATTTGTCCAAAATGTTGGTAATACACTCTTCGATCAAAATGCGTATCATAAACAATTCTAACAAAACGTCACTGAACATCTTCAACCTTCACAGCCTGGGCTTGCATAAAAGTTGTTCCATAGGACAGACCCAAAATGAAGTTGGTAGGATGGGTAGAATGAATGTGTAGTAAAATAGTATGTGTACTGGCTAGACAACAAGCTGACGGCCAGCTGGTGCTGCAGGTACACTCAGCAATAGTGCCACATTTTAGAGTACAAGAGAACTGCTCAAAGGCATATTAAACAGATTGAATGAAGGGCTGTTCACATGGGGGTGAAATGTCCTCTACACCTCTGCTCTCTGCGCACCAAGCATGAGACCCTTTGAAGCCAGCTAAGCTATGTTTATTCCCAAAAGAAGAATGGGGCCCTGTGTTGTGGCCATAGAAAGGGAGGTCGCCTTGTCGAGAACTGTTACAGACTTTAATGATGTTCTGCTTGCAGGCCGTGGTCTGTGGAAAGGCAGGGGTCGCAATAAAATCGCTTCACCCTTACATAGTTGTGTTAGTCCTGAAGTTGGTCTCACTGTTGGCGTGACTGCAAAAACTTACAGATGATGACGCCCCCCCCCCCCCCATTTTTTTCTACTTCAGTGGGATTCAGTGACTCAAAAATTCAATAAAACTAACCTGCCGGCTTTGGCATGCATGTACAGTTTGTAGCGTACAACCATATGTTTCGTGCAGCCTGTGTGGTTCTTATGTACCATTGTAGCGTGCTGGCCAAGTGGCAGTACGTTTTGATGGAGCCCACAAAGGCAAAAAATTGTGAAAGAACACATTCATGTGAAACAAGTGTAGCAACTGCAGCTCAACACTAATCTGTGCGTTAATTAGCCATGCAGAAGTGCTGTGTAATGAATGAGCGTACGTTTGCTTAAGTTTTATTTGAAGAAGAAAAGTATGATGTCAGCTCATGGAATACAGCCAGCAAGTATGCTAGCCAGTGACACAATGCGACGCCATTCTGTACTGGCACATACGAAGTACTCGCAGTGAAATTTACGGCAATGTATCAAAGTATGTAAACAATCAGTTCGATCTACATCTTTACTGGACAGAGTTTTGGCACCTACAGTTCTTTGGCAGCATCATGTGAGAGCAGCTTTTTTTGTTTTACTATTCGTCTCGACGCCCCTGTACAAGCCCTTCCGTTTTCTCTTCCCAAAATGCCCGAACTGAGATCCAGGATTTTGTTTGGGTAGTTTGGGAAGAGGAGGACCACCCGTAGGACCCAGATGAGCACTTTTCCCGACCTCACTGGGCTACACCCCGAATGTCCAACACAATACCCTGCAGCATTCCTTTCAACCAGGCGCCCGTGTGCATGTCATTATCGGGTGTGCTCACGACTTAGCAGTTCCACTTCGTTCCTCTCCTCCTCTCCAACCTGAGCTGCGAATGAACCTTGACGTCAGCAACTGCTGGCCTCCAGGACAGAGACCGCCAAGTCATCACCGGAGCTCCTCGACTGAGGAACCACTTCCAGTTCTTTGCTACATAAAGTTCTTCACTGCTATTTCTACTGTTCTTTTGAAATGGCTGTTTCTTTTCAAATGGCATTCTGTGTTCAAATGGCTATTTTAGATTTCTTGAAAAAGTACTTCATTGACTGATTGATTGTAGGGTTTAACAGGCCTGACGCAACGCAGGCGATGAGGCGCTCTGTAGTGGAGGGCTCGGATTAATTTTGATCGCCTGGGGATCGCTTAACGTGCTGCCGAAATCTCGAATACATTGGTGTTTTCGCTTTTCACCTCCATCAGAATAGTGGCCACCGTGGCCAGGAAACGAACCCGCGTCCTCATGCTCAGAAAAGAACTTCCAGCTATGTTAAAAACTCTTAGTCAAAAGGAATGAATTCTCAACGCACAGCATACTCGTCTTTTTTTTTTTTTTCGTCCCCTGTGCTTTGATTTTTCGCTTGGCAAGAGTTCACTCGTTCTACTATCTTGAGTGGAAGGCAGAAGTTGCGACTTCTGCATCTTTGTGTCTTCTGTTGCCATCGAGACAGCCTTTGCTGACAAGGCGTGCCACACAGAAGGGCATGTCCAGGCACGTTGTAGCGACGCCCGTCAAGTTAGAAAACATCAGCTTACCTGAAATACAGACTTGTAGACGTACAACAAACACACCCCAACTGCTAACATTGCATCTACTGTGATTTTAGTGTAATAAGATGTAATTGCTAGTGAAACAGAAACAAGGAAAAGAGAAAGGACCACTGGGCGGTGCTAATTTTATTGTGATTTACCGCCTTAACTGTAATTTCAGTCATGACTGCGCTCTCCCAGGTCTTCGTATGCCTCGTCAGAAGTGTAACTGATGTCCCCCTCAGTTATAATAAAATCAAAATTTTTTAAGTGGTCACAGGGTTCGAGCCTGCGTCCACTACCTATCCAGGGCAGACGCTCTACCAACATGTAGTCATACAGTTTGGTTTACATCATCAGGCTTGCATTTCAGGTGCTTGCCGCTTCTTTTGCAAAAGCTTATTCAACCTCGCAGGATTCCTCTCAAATGTAAGTGAGTTCAGCTGTTAGTACTGGTAAAAAGTTCCATTTACGCCCTAGTAAATGCAAAAGCTTTCAAATAATTCTCAGTAATAATGAATGCTTGCATCACTATAAAGTATTTGTGTGGGGGTGTAGAACCAGGTGTCTGTTATGACTGTTTTTTCCAATTCCATAACTTTAAATTTTCCTTGAACACGTAAGGTAAACTTGCTTGACCTGGGTACTAATGAATTTTGATATAGGTAGAATCTATTTTAGGGAGAACTCGGGCTATTGATGTTCCACAACAGGACAAGCCTATGTACTGCAAGAAAAATATACTTTTGGTACTTGAGAGAGTCTAGCTGTTTTTTTCTTTTTCAGAGTCTTTAGTTGTGATTTACTTAGTAATTTTAACTTCCTTTTTTAAAGTTAATTCAAAAAGAGTGGTTACTACTTCTTTTTTTCTTTATGGGATACTAACAGTCTGTTGTTTTCTACTTTTTCTAAAGTTTCAACTTTCAGTTAAAACACAAGTTGCCTGGAACTGGAGATGACCAATGATGTTATAAAAGCTTGAGACAGAAACAGTGGGAAGGAACCTAGGCTTTTGAGGGCATCGCTGCATTCTTTATGTTTGTGTAGTGTTGTAAGAAGAGTGATGTTCCAAAATACTAAATGAACTACCATAGCACAAGTTAAAATTGTGGGAGCAGTTTATTTCAGTATCGTTTGAATGCATTCGAACAATGTGTTTTCTATTTTAGCAATGAGCCGAACTCGACTGGTAACCAGGCGGCTCATGCCGCACAGGAGTGTGCATTAACTCAAACTCTGCTGGTCTCTGCCGAGGAACCGTCTCGTTCATCTACACCATCTCCGTCGATGCGGATTCATCGCTACAAATTGGATAGACGTCAAGGACTAAAAAACCTTACTCCTTCCGGCTACCTAAGTAAACTTGCCCTTACCACGTAGTGGCAGATCTTCATCAACAAGTTTATCACAAACACTGCCTTCACACCAGAAACAGTTCGTAAATGGTACACGCCTCACCTTCCTGATGTCCTCATTGCCAGTCAAGCCTCCCAGCCGACCTCCACTTGGTCTGGACATGTCCAGCCTTCAATCGCCACCGTACCTTCACCCCGAACCCTCAACCAGACCCAACTCTACTGGACACGTCCTTACTCGCACAAATAGGACGTATTCTCTAAAGAGTGGCCTAGCACGACTGGTATAAGAGCGCCGTCGGTGACTGTCGTGCTTGGAGAGGTTTCTTTGCACGGCGTTGTTGTCACGCAAGAAAGCCAACACGAAGGCAGCTCTTTGAAAGCGTGAAACTTGGCGCTACTAAGTGACGTCACCAAGGGCTGTCACGTGACATAATGACGTCAGAGGTTCAAATGGTGGTTAAATGCTCTCCCTTATACCGGCTGGAATCACCCAGAAAATCTCCACATTTATCGCTTCAGTCACAGATGCCAGCACATTTAAATCAACATGATTCTAATAGTGCACTGTAATAATTGTAATCCTGCCATTCCTTTTTTTTTACTGTGTTTCTATTTCTTGTATATGTATAATGTGCCTTGAAGGTTAAAAGAATAAAAAGTTTCAAGTTGCTGCAAAAAGTTGCTGATGTGCGCCCTCCCTACGGAAATAAGCATTGAGCAAGCTTAACTGGATCAACGTAGCATGTGAGGCTAATGCTCATCTTTCCGCAGTATCCAATGGACACATACTTAATATACAGTAACAGCTGGGATTTATCTAGCTATACCTGTATGTTTACCATAAGTCAACCTCTACCAGTTTTCTACCAAGAGGCTGTAACTGTGTTATTTAGACCCATCACTTTGCCACCCACATCCTAGAGCCCAGGCTGGTGAGAGAGGTTAGTGTGTACCCCTTATTTCTTTGAAGAACTTTCTTTGGCGCATTGTGCGACCATGGAAACAGCGCTGGGACTTTAAAGAAAGCCTAATCCAATCTTCATAGGCCTTTCAGATGATCCACCTCCAATCGCACGCAATATTCCGCGAATGACCCGCCGTGGTGGCTTAGTGGCTGAGGCGTTGCAGTGCTGAGCACGAGGTCAGGGGTTTGATTCTCGGTCGCGGCGGCCGGTTTTCTGATGGAGGCCAAAAGCAAAAACGCCCGTGTGTATGAGATTTCGGCGCACGTTAAAGATGCCCAGGTGGTCAAAATTAATCCGGAGCCCTCCACTACGGCACGCCTTATCGCCTGTGTTGTGTCGGCGCGTTAAACCCTACAATCAATCAATATTCTGCGAATGGCTGTGCGACCCACATACACATGCACGGTTGTGTGGCAACATTCTGTAGGCCTCACCTTGGAACCAACTCACCTGGCCACATCTTCCCCCTTTAAAGAACCTGCCCTGCTATGGGCAAGATATGACAAAAGAGCTCTTGATTACCTTTATCGTGCCGTCTAGCTAAGGGGGGGTCCTTCGCTACAGTTGCACAGCAGAGAATGGGAAGGCACGGAGAGCGAGCCAAAACTTGCCCCCTGAAGAAATCCACGCATACAGTTGAACCTCGTTATAAGAGACATGGATGTTAGAGACAGATGGGTATAAGAGACACTATTCACCCACATGGTTGGCTGCCCTATCTTTCCCATTGAATCGACCTCTTTTATAACAGACATCGCATGTAGAAGACAGTTGGTTATAAGGGACAAGTCATCCTTGAACTTTAATCAATAATCTTGCTTGTAACAGACATTTTAACTTTAGATGTGGTGCCACCAGTCACTAACTGCAGTTGCTTCCATTGTGGAAGCACAGGTGGACAACAGACGCCTGCATTATAACTTCAGCAAACACACAGTGGTTCAGTCAGCTATGAAATGACGATGAGAAACCCCTACAGAAGTGGTTGAAGCTTACTGCCATCCATTGGAGCGCGACCGCACATGCAGGCTCTCCCACTCGCGTAGCTCCCAATCAAGAAGCATCGCAGATGTTGAGTCCTGCTAGCGTAATGAATAGCCTGAGCACACAGCGGGAGAAGCTGTGCGCTCTGGCTATTCATCAGGCTTGTTAACTCAACATCTACGATTCATCTTCCACAAACAGTGAAAGAAGAGAAAGCTTGTAGAATCGGTTGTAAAAAACAGTGTAAATACAGTCATGAAGCAAACAAAGATTCAGAACTGTTTCATAAATCCTGGGGGCCAAAGATAATTAGAATGAATCTTTTGCAACATGCTGTAGCGTTCTTTTGAGCTTGTTTTAGTCACATGGTGCCCACATTGAACTAGGTAGGGTCTGATTTGTAAGTGAGAACATGGTTCCCTGCTTGTAAGAGACATCTGGTATAAGAGACAGAAACTGCTCCCCGGTACGTGTCTTTTATAAAGAGGTTCAACTGTATATGTAATTTTTTGCGTGCTGGTACGCGTACTAAACCTGTGTACCCAAAGCATGCTTA
This sequence comes from Haemaphysalis longicornis, assembly GCA_013339765.2. Taxonomy (NCBI): domain Eukaryota; kingdom Metazoa; phylum Arthropoda; class Arachnida; order Ixodida; family Ixodidae; genus Haemaphysalis; species Haemaphysalis longicornis. The sequence goes on from JABSTR010001261.1 coordinate 101,235, forward strand.
TTGTAACGGCGTAGAAAACAAACCTTGCAGGCACTGCGTAACGGTCTTGAGGAATGCGCTGGGCTATTTTTGTGCTGAAGAAACTAGGGAAAAGAAGAACACAGTGTGGTCATGCGACTGGTAAGTTACAGCCTGCAGTGGCCTATATATATGATTGAAAGACAAATCCCAGCACAATCTTCCAACACATTGAATAAGGAAGGATGCACCATGTATATGCTATGTATCGAGGGAAGTGTCACGCAAGAAGCAAGAAAGAGTGAGTATACAATGTTCTGATAATTTATTTAAACACCTCCATTGGGGAAAAGAAAGCACAAACCATAATTGTTTGACTGCAAGATGGACATCTATAGTGCACAACACACTTTTTATAACTACGTGTTCAACTTCTGGTCACATCTGAAAACTGCAGAAACAAATTTTTTACAAAAATGTTGGAGACCAACGGGGTAGGCTTAGACTTCAGAACGCTTCAGTAGTTTTCCTCAAATCCCTCTTGGGTGAGGCAGGATACTGAAGTACTGTGTTGTAGACAAGTATGTACTTACCCTCGACCCTGAGCAGCGCAGCACCTACGGTCACAATTAGCGATACAGTGGCCCTTATATGAAGTAAAATCCACACTAGACCAGTCTTCATTAAACCCTTTTGAAAATGTGACAGCTCTAGACCCTGAACAACTGGTACACACACACACAAAAAAAAAAAAAAAGATGGAGGAGTTCAACACAATCTACGTTGAAAGAGTGCTTATGGCAAGCCATCCAGTGATTCGTACCGGCTAGTTGCAAACGGAAGTGCGAACAACTGACGAGTCTATGGAGAACTTGCATGCATTAGACACTGGGATTTTGGTGCAGTCTGGTCCAAAGAGTTGATTCAAAATGGCCATCATCACGGTCCGAGAACATAGATCTCACGCACAGTCCTACATGTCTGGGTGGCACAGAGCTGTAAACCACGCCACCTGAGGGCACATTTCTTCGTATGCCTAGCCTTTGGCCACAGGACTGATGTAGGCCTGGGAGAACTTGATGCTCGGCTAAGGGGTCTGCACTTTATTTCGAACAAACAACTCCCTAGTGCCACCAAGTACAGGATATAGAAGAGAGCGATGCACAGGACAAACACTGTGGCACGTGCATCTCTTTCGACTTTGCTTCTTAGCGCTGACAAGTGGCCGCTACGCACAGATGCACATGAAATGCTCCAACCATTCTCTCTGCGAAGTCGAGTGAAAAAAAATGAAGAGCGACCTGAGAGAGGAGTGTTATTCGTACCTTGCGCTACTTACAACTCTCCCACCAGCAACGAATGAAAATAGGTGGCAGTGGAACTGTTGCGTCTTTCATCAAACTGTTTCTTTTCTTTTAAAATTCACAACTAGGTCCATTTTTTAACACTTCAGAAGTTGTATCAACTACTAGCACCATTAAAACATTAAAGACAACTGCAACAGCAATATGCACTAGCTATCTAAATCTATCTAAATACTGTTCTTTCAAAACCCAGAAGAATGTGTCTTATTGTTTTTAGAGCATGAAATGTGGGCCTAGGAGCGTGTTAGCTCCAAAGGCAACCACCCAGTGGGCTACCTATGTTTCCTAGCCAAACGTAAGACCTAACGAGCATGCCACAAGAGCAGTGCACGGAAAAAGAGCGTTCATCAAAAAGGAAACAGACGTAGAACTACGTTAAAGATAAGACACGGCCAAGACCGAACAACAGAGGGACACAGCATTACATCATCGCAGAGGTAGGAGCCAGAGCTGGAGCCACAGCCAAGACTGGAGCCAGAGATGAGAATGCAGCTGCGTCCAGGACCACAGGTGCAGTAGGGCTCTTGTGTGAACTGGACAGGCAACTACAACAAAGTCCAAAAGGATAGAAGCCGTAGCCATAGCAGCAACGTAAGCCCAAGGTAAGTTAATCCCCCCCCCAAATTAATGACCATTCAGTCTCACAGTGAGGGAAGGACACAGAGTCAATCAGGGAAACATGCCTACACATGTGCTCTTAACGGAAGAGGAAGATTGGGTGAGGTGATAAATTTGAAAGGGGATAAACAGCACAAAAATGACAAAACACAAGAAAGAGAAAACAAAGAAACAAAGTGCTGTCTGTTTGTTCTCATGATTTGTAGTTTTTGCACTGTTTATGCCTTTTAAAATGTGATCTGATGGCTTGGAAAGATGCTTCAATGATAGCAGAAAAAGCAGGAAGCAGGCCTCGCTCACATTATGGCGCATGGTACAAGTTGGTTGGATTAAGCGGTTAACCAAAATGAACTGCAATTAAATTGCATAGCATTATATGCCGATGGGACCTCTAAGCTGGTCAAATTAAAGGGTAAGACTGAACTACAGAGGATGATCAACTTGTTGACTAACATAAAAAAAAAGAGAGGAACTTGGAAGTCAAAGACATTCACACAGTTCTACATGACCCCACCCATCCACGAAAAACTATAAAGGAGAGAGGCTCAAACATGTTTTGACCGCCTCAACAATATTGCCTCGATGTTAACAAACACTTTCTGCAATGTGCCCAAGTAATTTGGCATGTGGCAAGTCGAGATAGGCTGGCTCTAGCAGGGCACTTGTCAACTAGACGCGGCCATCACAAGCGGGACACTCGCCCGGACGCAGGCACCCATGCAGCTCCATTAAATATGCTGTTCTGAAGGGTTGAACCAGGTACATGTGTTTGGGAGCAATCGTTCTGGAAGCAAGAATTTACAGCCTTCACAGAATTTGCAGAATCTACCGCACCAGCTACAGTCTTTTGTGAAAAGTTTCTAGTCCACAAAGAAGTTAATAGGATGCAAATAATCAAAATACAGGCCTATACAACAGACTGATACAGAAATGTTATCGAATTAATATATAAAGGGAGGCTGGAATGAGATGTGAGAGTGAAATGTTGGAGGTAACTCACCTCCCCCAAAGAGAAGGAGGCAAAGAGAACGTGGCTGAAAAGAAAGGTAAAAACAAAAGAAAAATGAAAAGGAAACAGAAAATCAACTCAAAATAAAACTAAAAGATTTCAAGGTGCTTTTTGTGTTTTGTTCTGTTCTATTTTTATTTCTTTGGGAACCTTGAAAACTTGCTGGTGGTGACATCAAGGCTGCGTGAGGTTGGTCTGCAGCTTGCGATGGCGGCATAATTATCTGCACTTGTTCTCCAATGACCGGCATGTGTGGACAACAGCCCTTCAAATGAGCAGCCTGGAAGCACTCTGTGAAACACTTCATTTTCTTTGTTTATTTAAATTGAAAATAGGGGGCACTTTTATTATGCGAGCACGATCATCATAAAAATAAATAATAAAATTAAATGATTTTTAATTGAACTAGTGTGGGGAATAGCGGGAATGGTTTATTACGTTGATAATTCCAATGCACCAGCTTTCTTTGGTTACCAGCAAAGTTCAAAAAAGAAACAAAAAAAACATTCTGGGGGTTTAACGTTCCCCGAATACACCCGGGCTCTGAGCCGCGCCGTAGTGGATGGCTCTGGATTAATTTCGACCACCTGGGGATCCTTAACGTGCGCCGAAATCTCGACACACAAATGTTTTTGCTTTTCACTTCCATCTGAAAGTGGTCACCGAGGCCAGGAATCGAAATTGCGTCCTTGGACTCAGAAGCACAACGCCACAGCCACTGAGCCATCATGGTGGCAGTATACGTAAAGAATCATTCCACATAGAAGAGAGCTTGCAGGAGACACAATGTCACACATGCTCTGCATTTTTTGCCTGTTTTTTGCTTGCATTGTGCTGCCTTTGCTGCTGGAAACCGTGTGGCGCTGATGATCATTGATCCGTACAGCACTGGGGTATATATATAGCTGCAAATAGCTTCAACTTTGTGTGTCACTGGAGCTTTTAGTCGGTTGACAAATTTACACTGTTAACTGCAGCACGTTAGGATGCACAAACATTTAAGCAAAGCTAACCCTTGGCATGCCAGGCCAGGACTGAGTGATTGGCGCGTAGTGAAAGAGATCATAATTAACGATAATTAAGATGCTGTGAATGTCTCACTAAATTGAAGTTCGGCTGCTTTCAAGCCACGAGACACCAATAACATAATTGTGTTCTTTTTCCATCTGCTGGGGTGCAGTGGCTAGAACCAGCAAAGTACAGCAAGTAAAGGTGCTACTGGGTTTCCAAGGAAAAGCAGCTTTGCGCTTGACACTTTGTGGCTTATGAAGTGTTGTCAGTAGCGTGATGACGAAACTGAGAATACTATTACAATGTTTGAGCCACATCGCGTTTCGAGCCATGATTAGGTGCGGTGGTGCAGGGTGATGCAAATAAATGAGTTCGTCGCCATTTGAATGTTTTGGAACGGTTAAAAAAAAAGCTCACCTCGCAACTGGCCAGCAATCATTCAACCCTTGTAATCTGCCAATGAAAGCACAAGGGCTTCAGTGAAAAAAAAAAGGGAAGGTAGTGTTGCATTGTACCTAGCAGCTGAATGACACGCATCTTCCTATGCAAAGTAAGCTGCACACCACACCATGACAGGGCCACACATCTTCACGAGGAAGAAAGAAGCAAAAAGGTGGCGTTGGCTAACCCAGGGTATTTTAGGCACTACGATGGAGCAAACACTGTGAAATGACAGCATGTAGCAATCCCAATGGCCACTCTAGCGTTAACCTCAAAAGAAGGAAAGGGCATTGAAGAAGCCTAGACTTACAACTGTCAATAAAGCCTCGAGTGGGGTAGTCAGGACAAACTGATCTGAGTAGTTCTTCTTAAAAGGGGAAGTGCAAGTCTTCCACTGCTTTCTTGAGCCTTTGGCTGGCAGTCAAGCTGTGTCACCACTGAGCACATGAGTCGGTGCTCTTTTAAAACCACGTTTTAAAAGCCACTGGTTAATCAAACTTTTTGTTGGTTGCAGTGGCTAAAAAGGATTTAATTAAGCACCGTAGGGTTGCAGAAAATGATAGAGAAAAACAAGGGGGTTTCTGGTGGTGGTGCGTGCACTATGTTTGTGCCTTTCAACCATGCCTAATAACGGTGGCTGATTGCAAAGCTGCACCTAACAAGCTTGCTGGCCTCTGCAGTGTGGTGAATCGTACAGCTTGTGATGATGTGGGCTTCAGCAACGTTTATAGACACCCATCTATAAACGTTGGGCTGCAGTACTTGTCACGGCACGAAATGAATTGTGCGGTGAGGGCGTTGTGCATAAAATTCCGCTATCTTGCAGCGCGTCATGTTTTGGTCTCCCTGGTCACGTTTCTGTTTGAATCTAGGACTCGGGGATAACCGGTATGTGCTGTGGGGTCCACTCAACCAGTAACCATCTGTCGTGCTGTGCTAGGTGCGAATGCACCCAGCACAATGTAATGCAACCGTACCTCAACTTTACCGTAAGTTATGGTTGCTGGATATCAAGGGAGCTTTGGGAGGCTCCCTCCGTGGCTTTCCGGCATTGGAGGCACACAGAGAACCGAGCCATCAGTATTGCTTTTTATAAGAACAGTTCACTTCATATGTTCAAGCAACTGGTTTCTAGATGCACACGCGTTGGGTGTAGGAAAATTGCAGTGCATTTCGTTGATTCTAATATTATGTGTTGGCTCTATTTTCGTTTATTTTTCTTGTGCCTTCCGAATGTATAAGTGGTAGTTATTTTTAAAGAACAAGACTTTGTTGGCGCTTTGCACACCGCTGCCTTATTGTGTTGTCTCTTTCATTGTGTTGTCCACTTTCTTGTACATCTAAGTGCAACCATTTCAAATTGGAATCCATGGGAGTATGGGCCAGTCTTGGGCAGTAGCTAGTTACTAGTAAGGAGCTAGCGGTAACTACTCGCTTTTTTAATAACTTGTAACTGTAACCAGTTATTCTCAAGGTAGAGGACTTGAAACTGTAACTGTTACTTTTTACAGAGTAACTGTAACTGGAAACACTGTTACAGTAACTTGCTTCTTTACAAAAGATTACCCAACAGCAACATTCGTTAAAGGCCAACGTACAGGTTGCTCTTTCCACTTTTTCAGACTTTCTTCTTTGCCTTATCCTCTCCACCTTTCACCTTTCCACAACGCGGCTCCCCTCATCGTAGTTTAGGAGAGGAGACCGCTAAGGGGATTATCTTCCCTGCAGAAGACTGATGTAGGAGGCCGGTATTTAACCCCTTGCAATCTGTCATCAGGCCCTGCCCGACAATGCAAAACGGCCGTAGAGGTCCATTCTCGGGCTATGCGTCACCTGGGTGTTCAAGGTTAAATTTTGTGGTTTGGCTCCTTGCGATGCACCTGCATTCTTTGTGTACATGATGCGCCATCTCTTGAGGGATAAGTGAACTTTGTCTGTTGCAGTTTTCCTTCTTTTTGCACTAGGGTGCAGCACAATGTTCAGCACGGGCCTTCTGGACTCCAGGGTGTTCTCGCAGTGCGTGTTGTTCGGCTGATAAGCACGGCTGCTTTCTCATCGCGTGCTGTTCTACAATGGCGCACTTAGTGAAAGCAATGATGACTTCGATGAGGAAGAGAATTACGTGCCTCCATCAGTTAGGGATGATGGCGATTCGAGAGAAGCGAGTGACGAAGACCACGATGGCGGTGGAGACAGCACTGTGTGGATCATTACTCTGCGAGCTACGCATTTTGTCGAAAGACGATGAAATGGTGGTGAAAGCTTTTTTCCTGGCATCTAGAGCTTTCCATTGTCAATAGTTTTAGTTTGAGGCGCACGCAGCTTCAGAATCATGGCGAAGAAGAAGAGCAGGGAAGCCTACAATACCGCCGCAACCTCATCCGACAGCTGGTGGGTGACCTGAGGGCTCGAGCCGAAAAGTGCGGCCCGCCTGCACATATGGAGTGCAAGGAAAGGCTAGACGGGACGAGCCATTTCATCTACAAGCTCCCAGGCCAAAGCAGCAAGGTCTGCGCTGTTTGTAGTGACAGAAAAACAAAAGAAGGCAGGAGGGAAACTGTGTTTTTCTGCAAAACCTGCAGTAGCAACCTTGGCCTGCCTGCACCCAGGAGAATGCTTCGAGTGGTTTCACATGCGGCTCAAACATTGGTAAAGGAGACGCATGCACAATGCGAGAGAAAAAATAAATGTCCTGTGAATTTCCTTGCACAGTTTGCGTTTTTCTTCGTGGCTTCGGAAACTGGTAAACAGCTCGCACTGTAACAGTCGACAGTTGGGTAAAAGGCTGGACTGGAAAGGGTTGAGAGATTTCTCAAAACTTTTCCTTCATCTCCGAGTCGAGCGGGGACAAGAAAAAAAGAAACTGGCAGTTAGACCTTGGCCGAGGAGGAAGCTGGCCTACCCTTGTAAAGAAAGGCCACCACAGAGCGACCCACCAAGAACAGGGCACTCATAATCACACCAAGGGTGCATTAATAATAAGTTAATGCAATAAATTGAGGTGTACACAACAGTTGTTGTTGTAGGACTTGAGGTCTAGGGCTTTATTATGTGCAATTTTGACAGCCCAATGCTTTAGCACCAATATTGGAAAGTGCATTTCTAGCAAGAAATCTAATTTCCAGCTTCATTTCTGACTAGATTATTCGATTCTAGCTGGAATCAACAGCTTCTAACTAGAAAAATTCTTAGTCTAGCCGAGACTATTACTTCCACCTTGAGGGTTTTTTCTCTTCTAGCTGGACTGACAAATGCTAGCTGGAAATAATCTCAAGGCAAGCTAGAAAGGAACTAGAAACTGAATTTCTAGCTAAAATTCTGCTATTTCTAGCTAGAGGAAATTTCTGGTTCAATAATCCAGGTAGAAAAAAAAAAAACATGTTTTCAACCTGGCTAGCATTTGGGTTTTCTAGTAGTTTGATACAGTAATGGAAAAAATAATGACATTACTTTTAAACAGTAGCTGTACTGGTGACAAGTTACTCTTGGGAACTCTGTAAACTGTAACAGAGTTACTTTTTTTGGCTTAGCATTACTCTAGCAGGTGACACTGTTACTTTTTACTGGTAATGTGCAATCACTGGTATGGCCCACCTGAAGCCAGTTTCGAGAGGAACATTTGGAGAAGTGATGAAAGAGGAGTTGACAGCCCTTTTGCGGCCCGGTTCTGGAGTACCCCTCACCGTCTTGGGCTACCTTAAGTCAATACATAGGGTCCAGGCTGACAACCTAATCTGCAATGTTAGATGTATATAATGGATAGACATAAATGGAAACAAGCAGCACTGTAGAAGAGCATACAATTCTGGATCTCGCACTATTCAAAATGCACAATGGACAAACACTGAGGAAGCAGTTTTTTTTTGTTTTTTCTAGCAGTGACCACGCATGACATAACAGTGATGAAAATAGGCATAAATGGCTACGAGAAAAAACAAAGGCCAGTCAAACTGGTGGGTTGTAGTAGGGGTGTGAAAATGTTTGAAGCTTTCGAATATCAGAGCGAACAATGCAATATTCTATTCGGCCTCATTTGAATAGCACCTGTTTCAAAACTCCGAATAAATTTTCGAAGTATTTCAAAGTCGGAAAACACGCACCGGTGTTCTCCGCTAGCAGCGACGGGCTTTCCCGCAGTGCTCCAGTGACGTGCGGCGAAACGGCGAAGGCGCCGTTGAGGGGCGCCTCTAATCTCATTAGCATTGGGCCAATTTCCCCTCCCCCCACCCTTCCCCTTCCCGCTTCAAAACAAAAAAAATCACTATTTCCAAACATCATCACAATGGAGGAACCCCGCGAAGGATTAGACAGTGCGGGAGACTTATTTGACGCAGAACAGAAAAGAACATTGCGAGAGTCAACTTGGATGACAAGCACAGTGAGGTTGCCTCTTGTACACGTGTGGAATTCCAGGCATATGCAATTGTCAGCATATGGCGTATCGCTGCTTCTAACTAAATATTCCTTACACGCTGCACGCAATGACGTTTGATAATATGTTTAAAAACCATCTTGAAGGGCATCAACTTATCTTTTGAGGACAGCCCCAAATTTGCTATTCCCGACGCGCTTCACACAATTAAAGAAGTCACTTTTGATAATGTATTTAAAAACATCTTCATGGCAGTCAACCTATGTTTTGAGGTGAGAGTCCAGTGTGCCTCATTTTTAATGTGGACACATTCTTGTGCGTTCATGTTCTAAGCATTAATTCGCAAACCTAAGAGGACAGCCCTGAGAACTAATCGCTCGATCTTGGAGGGGACCAACTTAATTCATTCTGAGGGAAAAACAAAAAGAAACTTTACCGCAGCCTGCCACCTATCGAACAAATTGCAAGGACCCCCGCATGATTATACGAGGTGAACGGAGCCGTCCATGGGCGTCGGCAGGATTTTGTCTCAAGTGGGCCGACGCCCACGGCTATCCCTGCACTTGGCTCTCTAAAGAGACCGCCAGAGACTACTGGTTGAAATACCATAAAATTAGGTGCAGACAGAATACGCCTTAGGCACACGCCATTGTTCCTTACGCAATCAGTGTCAGAGAATCGCTCGTCTTTTGCAGCCAAAAGCAGACAGTCGACTGAAATAAAACGGGTGTCTGCAGTTACCTGCGGCAGAAGCCTTACAAGCTTTAATGCGCATCGTTCGCCATCCTTGTGTGTAGTGCCCATTTGTGGCATATTCCACAAGATAGAAGAGCTGGCATAGCACTAAATAAGCAAACAGACCCTCGGATCATGGCCGAAACCGTGTACTTCATTCTCTTACCTCAAAACAGGAGCAACGTGCAATAATAGTGCCAACTACAATACACATGCAGCAGAACTTGCACTGGTTCGAGATTCCAGTTAATCAAACAAACATAACGCAATCACATGAAATCGAACAAAATAATTCTGCACAGTTAATTCTCATCAGAGCAATGTAACGGAAGATGATGGGTGTAACATTAAGGGACAGGAAGAGAGCGGAGTGGGTCAGGGAACAAGCGCGTGTTAAGGACATACTAGTAGCACGGGCCACTCCATCTTCCCCTTTAGTGCGGCCTGCCGAAGTCATCTCGCGAACAAAAGAACTCTTGATGAAAGGAGAAGTTGACTCACTGGCCACAGAGGGAGGTGGGGGCGCTGCTTATGGGCGAAGAGAGCGCCTTGCCTTTGCTCGCAACCGCCCTCGTGCGAAGGTGGCATTCTTTCTACTCTTGACACTTTTACGCTGCTGTTGTCCTGGTCAACATGCGACCTCAATTTTTTTCGGACTGCTGTTAGGTCTGTGGATGAATTACACTGCACGCGACGCCTAAAAATTGTTGGTTGCCACTTTGAAAATTGAATGCTGTATGACACCCGAAACTGAGCTACCATAGCTGCCGTCGAAAGAATACCTCCAGAATGCCTGGCCTTTTCTGACAATGGAGTGACAAGGGCAGCCAGTGGCAGCCAAGCTCCAGGGCCGTTGTGTGTTCGCTCCACTTCACCGCAGACGATTATCGAGGGAGGAATGAAACACACGTTGCTGCTTCCAACAGCCGTGCCGACTCAGTTTCCGTACTACCCAACTTACATCTTGTTCCAAAAAGCACAGAACTCTGCTTCGTGTCCACGTGATGCGTGCACGCAAGCGAGAATTTTCAGGGGAACCATGGCAGCGTTAGCGTCATGTGGGAAAAAAAAAAGCAAAAAAACGGCCCTCGTCTAGGAGGACCCGATGCTGAAAGCGCAGCCAGTGGAGTACCAGACAAAACAAAACATAGCTTCGGTGAGTCTGTGGATGATAGAGAACACAGTGTATTGAAAACTGAAGAAGGCCAGATGACATTTGACCTGGTCGATACATTTAGAGACAAAAGAAAACGCACAACCGCCGTGAAGTGAAAGTGCAGAGAACTAAAACACGCTTGCGAAAACTTCAACAAACCTGCGATGAAAATGCAGGGAGAAAGCTCAACAATAGAGGACAACTGACTGTGCAAGCTCTATAGACACTTTCGGAGGTCGCAAAAACAGGAGATAGACGTGCCAAACTTGTCGTGGAAGATTATCAGCTTTGATAAGCTGTGGTCAACTTGGCAGGAACCCACGCTGAGGGAATGTGCGTTGTGGAAGGCGACTTCTTGTAAAGGCTACTATCATGTGAGGGGCAGAAAACTGCTGAGGCTGCTGTGTCGAAGCACACTACGAAGGTTTGCGGAACGAGAGACTGGTGTAACAAGCCTAATGAAGGAACAGCTCCAAGTGGAGAGACAGAGCTTGTGGCCACAAAAAGAGACATACTGCAGCCTGATTATTGACGAAATGTCAATACAGCAAAAAGTAATTTATGACCGTCAAGTCGACAAAATTTTCGGTCTTGTTGATATCGGCTGTGAACCACTGAAATAGCCAACAGGCTCCTTTGCTTTGTCCTGCGGGGGCTTTCCAGGGCTTACGTTATCCCCGTAGGGTATTTTTTCACAAGGAAACTGAAGAATGATCGGCTCAGTAACCCGACTCACAGTGTGCTGAGAGCTGTGGAAGAGGCGTGGTTCCTCATTATCCGTATTGTTACAGACAACCACCACACAAACACAACCGTGTTTCAAGGCATGTCGGATGACAACACACTGCAGCACGTTGCGCTGCATCGAGTACGGGAAGGTGATCCACTGTCCCTTTCATTGGACCCGAACCACCTCATTAAGAACCTCACAACAAATCTGCTAGAGAGAGAGAGAGGTTTGACAGAACGCAGAAAATTAGGGGAGGTTTTTTTTCTTCTCAAGGTCCTCTTTGAAATCCAACAACACTGGCCTACCTGGCAGAATGTTTGGCTTTCGTTTGTGAAGAAAAGGTAAACTTTTGTGACTGCATGTTTAGATCTAGGCACGTGCCGATGCACAAATGAATAACAGCGCAATACATGAAAATCTTGAATCCTTGGGTGACATGCCCACCGTGCTAACTGCAGCTGAAAGAAAAAGCTTCGCGGGAGGGGGCGTACCAGTTTGTGTTCAGCTTTGATTAAGGGGGACTGAGGGATGCCCCTGGCCTGAAGTTGTCTGGTTGTGTAAGCTGGTCTGTACATTTGTCGAGAGAGCCCTCCAGTCAGCAGAGATGCGCAGCTGTGGACAAATATTCAGGCTACTTTCAAGTGCTCTGCTTCCGCGCCTCTCAAACTGTCCTCTGATGTGGTGTTCCGCTTGCAGTGACCCGTACCACTGTGAAGAGTTGTGTCAGCACTTCATCAACAAGCTGCTGAAGCCCCTATTGGCCAACTGGAATGGAGACCTTAACAGCTATCTAGAAAACATACTACGACTGTCCCAGAAGCCCCTCTCCCCGCGTGTGAACTCTTGGGTTGGGGGGGGATGCAAATTTGAGTAATAAATAATGTGCACCTGGAACTATTTACCTGGGGCCATTACTGCCAATTGTACGAGACATGTTGCCCGATGGTAACCTGCATGTCGCGAAAATAAAGTCCCAGAGACGCGAAAATTCCGGTAAAAATAAGCTCGACACTACAATTCCATTAAACGTGGGGTCCAGGTCAAGGACGCGGGTTCGATTCCCGGGCATAGCGGCCGCGTTCCTGATGGAGGCGAAAAGTGAAAATGCCCGTGGGTTCGAGATTTCAGCGCACATTAAAGATCCCCAGGTGGTCAAAAGTAATCCAGAGCCCTTTACTACGGTGCGCCTCACCTAACTTATGAAGTTTCGGCGTGTTAAACCCCAGAATAAAAAAAAAGTCTCTACTCCATATAAATATGTTAATTACTGCAGCCTGTTCAGCAGGGCGTCTCAAGGGAAGCGTAACAAAGCGCAGTAATACCACAGCTGAACCATGTACAACTGCTAGCGCAGATGGCTGACTGTGTGGCGTCTTGCAAAGTCGCAGCCTCCCCGCGTCGCCAATAGCGCGCGTCACAGGCGACGGTGCGGAGGGAAGAGAGAACTATCGCTTTCACAGGCGGAGAGGAGCATTCGGCGGGCTGCACCAAAAGGGGGACATCGAGCGGCCGTGCTAGTGGAAATTAAGAAGAGGTGGGCGTGGGAAGGGCATGTAATGCGAAGGCAGGATAACCGTTGGTCGTTAAGGGCAACAGAGTGGATCCCTAGAGAAGGCAAGAGTGGCAGGGGGCGGCAGGAAGTTAGGTGGGCGGATGAGATCAAGAAGTTTGCGGGGATAAGTTGGTTGCAGTTAGCACAGGACCGGGATAATTGGAGATCTATGGGAGAGTCCCTTGCCGTGCATCATCGACAACCACAACTGCACCATGTACCACCAGTACAGGAAAAAAAGGCAGCTTTAACAAAGTCCACATCATCAGCAAAGGTGCAGGCAGCTCAATCACCCCAAATAAACTCTACTTAATCGCCGCTCTCAAAAGCAGTGCGAAGTCACTGCACATTTAGTTCCACCTAGGGCACACTTTTAGAATTCAATTAGAAATCAAAGCCACTTCTTAACAGAAAGATGATTAAAATGTGAATGAAGCTTTCCACCATGCAACCTGAGTGAAAGTCAGTCCAAAATTCCAGCTGCTTCGACCATGCCGAAATGGCACAATCGGATAGCCATCGGCTTCATAGCGCAAGGGTCCCAGATTCGATTCCGATCATGGGGAAGGATTTTTTCTTGAGGCGCTGATGTGCCATTGTGGAAACCCATTGCATAAGTTCGCATTCCTGCAGCGCGTTTTGGGCATAAGAATGTGGACTTTTTCGGCTGTGAAGAGATTGGCTTTCGACCATAGAAAGCTTCGCATTTCAACCATCCTTCACTTCACCCACGACCGTCATCACGGTCAGAGGAAGTCGACTTTCCTGCGGTGCTTTCTGGGGTATCAGTGTTATGTCAATTGGCTTTAATTAGGACCACACCCTTCCAGAATGAGCATTTCGCGGCCCTGGTGTAAAAAGAACATATGGCCAGCAAACGAATGAACACTTTGAACTTTATGATTATGTATGTTTTCTGATGAATGAGGTAAAACGCAAGTTCAACGATGAAAACAAACGAGAGAAGAGAATTCAGTTCCTAACCTTGGCTCCGCATTCTTGGTCCCGCGAGAAAATCATGACGTTTTTTGGCGCGTCGGAGCGGGAGGTGCGTGAAGCAGTGAAGGTGAAAGCGGCTGAAGGCATTTTGGGAACGCGACCAAAAAGACAAGGCCGCGTGATCAGTGAAGCCACCAAGTCATCGATAATTCAGTTTTTTGAAGATGACTCGGTCTCCTACTGCCTGCCTGGGAGGAAGGATGCTCTGAACGGTCGCCAAAAACGCCTTCTGCTGATGAACCTGAAAGAAATGAACCACGAGTGGAAACGAACGTTTAACCTTAAATGCGGTTTTTCGACATTTGGCAGTTTGCGCCCTGCCCACTGTGTTCTGGTTGGCGCCAGTGGCACACACACCGTGTGTGTGTGCATGGAGCATCAGAACTTTAAGCTGATGCTGCATGCTAGTGGCCTTAGCCACACGCCGGAAGAGCTACTGAGAACAACGGTGTGTGATCTCGATAGTGAGAAGTGCATCTTTGGGAGGTGTGGCGATTGCCCTGGGACCACGTCCGCCAAGACACTTCTCCAAAGCCTCGATGTTTTTCGCAGTGAGCACAGTGAAGTCCGAGTCCAACAGTGGATTGCTGGTATTCGCTGCACATTGCAATGTTTTGTTAGACACCACAGGAATTTCCTGAAAAATTTTTGTCCATGCTGAGTGAACTGAAGGTCCACCATTTCATTAGTAAGCAGCGAGCTCAACACTTGCGAGCGCTGAAGGCAAGCCTGAGCAAAAAAGAGGCAGTTGCAGTCATGGACTTTGCGGAGAATTACAGCTTTGAAATTCAAGATGCACCTCAGTCTTATCAGCTCGGTGAACACGCAAGCTACCATGCATCCAATAGTCACATACTGCGCCTCAGAAAACATCGAAGGTCCGTTTGTGATGTCTTTCGCTGTCATTTCTGACTGCTTGGAGCACGATACCGCAGCAGTGTCAGTATTTCAGCATGAGCTGATAAAATGTTTGAAGAACGAAATGCCTGAACTCAAAGAGATTCACTACTTCTCAGACGGAGCCTCTTCACAATACAAGAACAAAAAAAATTTTTTGAACTTGTGCCATCACGAAAGTGACTACCAGATTCAAGCCGGCTGGAACTTTTTTGCGACATCCCACGGCAAGAGCGTGTGCGACGGAATTGGAGGGACAGTTAAGCACCTCGCAGGAAGAGCAAGCCTTCAAAGGCCTTTTAAGGACCAAATACAGTCCCTGGAAGGTCTGTTTAGTTGGGCAAGAGAGAACATCAAGGGTGTGTGCATAATATGGGTGCCAAAAGCAGTGGTCAGTGAAAGAAGAGCCCATTTGGTGTCTAGGTTTTCGACGGCCAAGGCTATCAAGGGGACGAGAAGCCTGCACTACTTCAAGCCCATTTCACTTTCCACGATGCTCGTTTCGGTCACATCGTCCTCAGAAAGGAAGGAGGTGAAAGTTATGAAGCGCAACTAAGATGAAGCTCACCTCCCACTCACTGCTGTCTTTTAAGCTTGTAATGTTGGTCACATGACGTATTTGACGAGGGAAGACGCTGAGGGCTTGCCCATTAGCTCTATAAGCCACCCCTCCGCATTGTTGCACCGGCCAAATTCTCATTTTGAATTACGCATAAATTCTTGCCACAGGCGACAATATTATCTACGCTACTCGTTGCTATCGGGATGAGTATTCCAGATCGGAACGTATCCAGGCCGTGCGGAACCAAACCGGCCTTACCCTTTACTCGCACGGAAGAAACTGAACAGTGCAGAAAGCGCAATCGGGAATTCACTCATTTTCTCTGGACCAACTAACCCCACTGTGCATTGTCGGAAGGACTTCTGCGATGAGACCTGTGTGTCAAGTCTAAGCGGTAAGCACAAGAGGTTCTTTTAAACACCCAAGGGGACGAGAAATTCCTGCGGTCCTCCGGGGAGGACCAATCTACGCCTTCAAACCAAGACTGTGCCTTCACATACAGCCATAACGAATGTGGAATCACCAAGGATACAGCAGCTTCACCCGAACATTGCCACCTTGGGGACTCGCCGTTGAACTACTGCTGTGGGGTAAAGCTATCGTATGAGGAAATGGACGCATATATGTGCGAGGATATGCGATAAAAAGAGTGTATGTGAGAGTGAGATGACTGTCTGATACCCGAGGTGGGCGTTGAAGGAAAAACGTCGTGATCTGCCTTCCTTAGCCGTAACCCAGTATATCTTGTATCTTGGCGCGCCTTTGGCCATCTTGACTGCTGTGGGTCTGAGAAGAAGTGCTTAACATTTTTTGTGCTTTTATTATTGCACTTTTTCAGTGTATTGATATCTGCATTGCAAATATTGTCGGTTGTATTTTTTGTGGTGATCATGGCAGTACCCAATAATGTTATGTAGGTCTCCTCTGGCATTGTACAGAGTGGAAGGACAAATAAATATCTGGAGAGTACCAGTTCGAGAAATGGGACTCGAAAATGAGTTTGGATTCTATTTCTGACGTTGTGTTCCCATTTTCTTGCATTGCATGTCTAAACTCGGTGATAGTTCATACAACTCCAGCTAGATAAGATCTGTCAAACCGCTGGTTATTGCGTCAGTGTTATTCCTTTGTCCACATAATGCGGTTGTAAAGGGAAGCATGGGGGTTCCATTCCGTCAAAATTCATGGGCATAAATGTTCACTGTCACGGACGACAAATCCCTAAGGCAGGAATATGTCCATTGCTCCTTCACGTGAAAAATTCCATGGTGTCTGATTGTGCTCATATTGCCTTTTTATGCAGCAACACAAGTGATACCTGTAGAAACGGCAGCAGTGTCATTTTTCCACATGGCTACAACAGCACTTGGTAAAGGTCAGTATTCCTGTTAGAGCCGCAGTGCCCGCGGCGTGCCCATTGTGAACAGCGGTGTCGGTGTAGTTGGTAGGGAAGCAGCCAGAGGAGGCAATGTGCAACAAACCTGTGCGAACGGCAGCCACTGCAGTCGGACGTTGCAGCTGCCAGAGGCCACTGCGTGCAGCTTGGCAGCCAACAGCAGCTCCACGTGCCCGCTGGAGCGGGACGGCCGCCCGCAGTCGCAGGAGAGTTGGCCGGGAGTCCGTCAGGACCAGGGCCTCGCTGTTCTGGCCTGCCCGCTCGAGCAGCAGGTCCGCAGCCAGGTGCAGGCCAGCCAGCTCCGTGGTGGTCGACGACGCGGGAAAGGCAGGCGGCACGCTCGGCTGGCGCCGAGTGCAGGAGCCATGCAGGCGGCTGCCGCGTTGCCCGTGTGCGGCAGCACCGAGCCGTCCGTGAAGACGTGTAGGCGGCGGCCGCTGGCGTCTTCATGCAGCAAGGCACCCCCCCCCTGGTAGATGGCCGCGTGGGGGGGGGTGGTGTGCTTGCTGCGCACCCCGGGGAGCCTGCTGTAGGGCCTCCCCCGTGCAAGGCGGAGGCGGCTCCAGACGGGGCCGCTGCGGAACCTCGATGTTTTCGTCTTAGATCCGCAGCAGCATGCCCATTAGCGTTTCGAGTGGGGCCAGTTGGTTCATTCTGAACTTACAAAACAGCGCAAATGATGAGGACTAAGAAAAAAAAATGGCGCCAATCCACTCTGTGAATTTGGTTGAAAAGCAAAGCTGTAAACGGCACCTACAACAATTACCCATGCAACATCACATAAATTTCCTCCCGTCGCTCTACAAAACGTGAAACCAGAGAGATGTGAAATGTACTTAACCACATCCTCTATTACTTCAAAGAGATATTCTTCCTTGGTTAAATAAATGCAGGATGCATTAACGGTGGTTGGTTAAGTTGTATTGGTGTAGCACATGAGTGGAAACTTTTTACAAAATTAAAGCTCAAACCCGGTGTCAGACGATCTCACTTCTCCACCTCTGCCGTCGCGCACGGAGGCGATGAGATCGGTGGCAGAGACAGGGGAGGAGCAGCAGGAGGAGGAGGAGGCTGGAGGAAATACTTCTATTCAGATTTCTGAACGGCCCACAGTGCGGCCCAGGGGAGTGGTTCCTTCTTCACTGTAGCCCATATTAAGTCCGCGCCGCCTGTGCCCTGTCCACCAGCTGAAGCTGAGTAGGCTGAGAGGGGCTGGACAGCAGCATCTCCCATTGCTCTTGTTCGGTAGTTGACAGAAGGAGAGGATGGTGCTCAGGGCTAAAGTCGCACACACCGATTATGTGGCAGAGTGTTCCTACTTATGAGCAAAATTTACATTCAGCGTCGTAGAGATTCGCGTGCATTAAGTTAAGACGCGTCCGGTGTGGGAAGGAGCCGTTGTATGAGCCGTAGGGTAATTTGTTGTTCTGTGGAAAGGTCAGGGTAAGGTGAAGGTAGGGTCTGCCTCAGGAGGGGATAATTCTGGGTTATGTCTCTGAACGAGGCAAGCGGGTGACTGTCCTCGTATAGCTCTATAGCACGGGGGGTGAAAGTGCAGGCTTGGTGGGCGTATTCGTAGCGCTCCATGGAAGCGTGAGCGGGTGTCCAAATGAGCTGAATGGAACCATTTGGGGAGTGGTTTTTTAGCACACGCAGTGAAGGTCGGAACACCAAACCCGACAGGTAGTTCCGGTAGGCTTGTTGGCAATTGGTGACTACCTTACGAACCGCTGGTTGAGAGCCAAGGCGACGGCGGCCTCTTCTGCTGCCATCATGTCTTCGGTCTTGAGTGAGGCACAAGCAAGGAGGTTGGTTCTGGAGGTAGCCACGATGATGGCGTACGGCTGCCCTCGATTTTGGGAGGCAACTGTGTAGATAACTGCATTATCCCCACCGAGGGTGGTGTTGAGCGCTTCAGCCCGTGCTTGTTGGCGCGTCTGGGTGTCCCTCGTCTGGGGGGTTCATATTTGGAAGCAAAGGGAGCATATTTACTTCTTGTCGCCAAAAGCCCAGGAGTACATCAAGCGGAGGGACATTCTGTGCTGCCCAGCCAATCTGGTGAAACATGCGGCGACCCGCCGCAGTTCTGCTCATTCGGAGCTTGGATAGAAAGATGAAGCTCTATCAGATTTTCCACCGTGTTGTAGATCCCCGTGCAAAGCAGCCTCTCTGTGGCGCACTCATGGGAAGACCAATGGCTTGCTCAACCGACTTTCTAACCATTATATAAAGCATCTTTATGTTCTCCTTGCTGAGAAGAACACAGGGGGCTGACTTAAGTGATTCTCGAGAGGACGAAAGATTGAACTAATCGAAAGGTATCGGACGGATTCCTTGAGGCCTTACTTCTTGGAGGCAACTCGCCTGATCATATGTATGATTTATTGATGCTGTGTTTGAGGCACTGCAAAAATACGTTACTCTTGGTGTTGGCGTGAAGATGTAGGCCCAGGATTTTGATGCTGGGCTTGGAGTGATGGCCTCGCCATCAAGGACTATTTGAATGTGTTCCTTAAGGTATCGTCTGGTGTGAGGCGGACGACAAGGAACTGAGATTTTTTACGCGAACACTGGAAGCCACAGGCTCATTGGCGTACTAGAAGTGAGATGCCATGGGTTGGTGTGAGCGTCGTTTAATTGCTATCGCTTGGCATTTAGCGAGAATGCAGGGGTTAAACCCATAGACGCGCTTGGTCAATGCACCACTTGTCTTACCCATCTCCGCGTGGGCTTGTAGCTAAATCGGTAAGACAACGGGCTCCTTCTTTGTCACTCTGTTAGTTCTAGGTTCGATTCCTGGCGTGTAGTAAATTCTTTTATTTGTTTGCGGGAGTTTTCTGATGACACCAACGGTCGCGAAAGAACCCTTGGGGGGTAGAGGTAAAAAGCTGCTTTAAAAAGGCACAGACAAGCACTTGTCTGTGCCTTCTTTCTTAGTCCTCGTCATTTTCGCTGTTTTGTAAGTTCAGCATGCCCATCTGTGAGTTGGGCCGGCCGCGAAACTGCTGCAGCAGGGCAGCCCCATCCAAGGACTTCTGCAGCCGGTCGATGTGGTGCAGACCCATCTGGAGGGCCCGTAGCTCGATGGGCCATGTGGCCGCCTCCGTGTAGGTGGCCACCACGGGGGAGTACCTGGGGAGGCCCAGACAGAGCCGGATGGCCCGGCGCTGGTCTAGCTCCAGCTCCCTCCACCGGGGGCGCTTAAGGTGCAATAGCAGCAGTGCGTACAGCACGGCCGACGAGGCTATGCTGTTGAAGATGCGGAGCGCCACCCAGTGGGAGCAGCCGTTGCCATGAGCCAGCAGCTGCCGCACTCCGCACAGCACCCCAGCAGCGCGCTTCTGCATGGTCCGCAGAACTGGAGTCCAGGTCAGCTGGCAGTCCACCAGCAGGCCCAGGTACGTTACTTGAAGGCGCTATGGGAGGGGCTGGCCATTCAAGATGAGGTTCCGTGTTGAACAGCGGGCGGCCTTCCCCTTGGGGTGCAGCATCAGGGCCTGGGTCTTGGACCCGGAGAGCACCAGGCCACGTCTTGCCAGGAAAGCCGCCACCGAGTCCAGCGCCTCCTGCAGGCATGCCTTCACGTGCCTGTTCATCCTGGTGGGTCTGTGCGTCCAAATGGTGATGTCGTCCCCACTGGGTACTGGAGCCCAGCGGGGATGCAGTCTGGAAGCGGGGCCAGCACCAGGTTGAACAGGAAGGGGCTTAGCATGCCTCCCTGGGGCACCCCAGAGCAGACGTCCCATGGACTGCTGGTTGCCCGGCCGACCTTCACCCGGAAGGTTCGGCAAGCCAGGAACGCCTGCACGTAGCCCCTGAGGTGCCCCACGACACCCATGCCATCCAGCGCCTCAAGAATGGTGCCGTGCGCAACAGTGTCGAACGCCGCCTTCATGTCGAGCAGCAGGAGGTAGGCCACCTTCCTGTTGTGGGAGGCCTGCTGCTCGAGCATGGAGCCGACGTCGCCCAGGGAGTCAGCAGTGCAGCGGTGCCGCCTGAAGCCACTCTGCTGCTCCCGGAACACTCCCCGCTGGTCGGCGATCCACCGCAGATGTGTCAGGGCCACATGCTCCAGTACCGTGCTCGCCGTGGATGTGAGCGGCACCGGCCGGTAGGACGCTGGTTCCGTGGGCGGCTTGCCGACCTTCAGGATCGGGGACACCAGGCCCACCAGCCAGGCTGCCGGGAGAATGCCCGCCGTACAGGCGCGGTTGAAGAGCAGCAGGAGCGGCCCCAGGAGGGTGACGTCCAGGTTGCGCAGCATCTGGTACGTCACCCCATCGGTTCCCAGGGCGCTCCTGCGTTTGGGGCAGCGGTCCAGGGCAGTGGTCCAGGGCAGCCTGCAGCTCCTGCAAGGTGAGCTCAGCCGAGCACAAGGCCACAACTAGGGGCTCAGGGAGGGCAGCCGCAGTTGCGTTCTGCTGGACAGGAGCAGCCGGGCCGGCCTGGACAGACTGGGCAACTGGTCCGCAAGAAGCTCTGCCAGGCCCGCCTCAGTGATGTCCAGGGTGACGGCGGCAGACAGCAGTGGGCGTCGACTGGTGGTGGCAGGGCGCAGTGGGGCCTTGAAGACTAGCCAGGCCCTCGTTGGGTCTCTGCTGGAATCCATTGAGGAGCATACAGACTCCCAGCCCTGCGTGCGGTGCTGCCGGGCCCGTCGTCTGCACTGGGCATCTGCCTGCCTCGGTTCCGTCCAATCGCCTGGCTGCTTGCTCCTGATGGCGCAATGCTGCAGCTGGTTGCGGCACACCTGAAGCCATAGGAGCTCCAGGTCCGGTAGTGCCGTGCAGAAGGGTACCTCCCCCCGTACCATGGCCTTGTCAGCACTCCGCACGACAGCTGCCAGGAAGTCGGGCTCTGGTTCCTCCAGGCACTTGGCCACCTCCTTATGGAAGTTGGTCCAGCTGACGACGGCATAGACCCTGGTGTCAGCACGCCTGTGGTCGCCTCTGGGGGTGAACAAGGTGGAGTACTGGTCTGACCCCCATGTGCTGGTGGCGGTCTCCCAGGAGTAGGGCAAACGCTGCAATACCAGGGTCAGATCGATGTGCGTCAGCTGGACAGTGCTCCGAGGGCCAGGGCGGACGAATGTGGGGAGGCCCGTGTTGGCGACAAGCAGCCCACAGGAGGTGGCGGCGTCCAGGTGTCGGCCCCTGCCCGTGGGGCGGGGGCTGCCCCAGGCCGGGTGGCGGGCGTTGAAATCCCCACACACCACGGCGTCAGGGCCCAGGAGTGCCCGCAGTCAACGCAGTGCCGTGGCGTCCCAGGAAGGTTGTGGCCGCACGTAGACGCTGGCCATGGCGGTGTCCGTGGACCCCATGCGCACCGTGACAGTGGCGCAGTGCATGGGGCCCCGCGTGACTGAGACCAGGTCGACCGGGGTGCTGCTCAGTGCGGCTCGCACGTAGACGGCCACGTGGGATTTCCCTGGCCGGTGGCCAGCATCGAGACAGGGGTGGTTGCTGCAGGAGCGCAGGCGGCAGCTGGTGGTGCTGGGGTGACACACGTACCTTGGCAGGCGCAGGGAACCGACGCAGACGTACGCCTCCTAGAGCGCCGCCACGTCAAACTTCTCCCTCAGCAGATGGTCCGCCAGCTCTGCATTACGCGGCCCCAGATGGTTGCAGTTCCACTGCAGGATGCGTGGCCGCAGGCCTGACCTGCAGGGTCTGCTAGCCATGCTGGGGGGGGGGGAGGGGTTCACGTGGGCCAGGGCAGCAGTGGCCGCTAGGCGGGCGGGGTCGTCGGCAGGCAGGCGGCCCACCAGGCTGAGGACCAGAGCCAGGAGAACTGGCACCAGCTGGTCCTGGATGGGGGCGGCGGGGCTTGCCGGCGGCTGCTGCTGCTGACTGGTGCGCCACCCAGCCATCTCGGCGTAGCTCGGGCGCTGCTGGCCAGTGCGCAGCGACGCAACGGCCTCAGCTGGGGTGCCCGAGCCATGGCTGTGTCCACCTGGCGTTCGTGCTGCCAGCGGGGGCAACGGGGGTTGGTGACGGCGTGTGCGCCGCCGCAGTAGGAGCTGCGGAGGGCAGATGGCTCGTACTTCGACTCGCGGGGCGGCCGGCGCGGACAGCAATGCCAGCCACACTAGTGGCCAGAAGTGCAGCCAGACACTCGGCTGTCTCGGCATCGGCCGCCACCACGTTCAAACGGGTGTTGACCCTCACCTGGGACACACCGGAGGTGGCGGCGAGCTCCCGGGCGATAGCCTCCCTTGAAGTGTCAAGGAAGGACGCAGTGAGGTCCGCGGGTCGGAACAGGCAGGTGCCGGCGGCCGGCAGCGCGATCGGGCGCCGCGCACCCAGTTTCCTGGCCTTCCGCTGCCCTGCCTTGCTTCTCCGGATTGTCCACGGCCCCTCCGGATCCTCCAGCAAGTTTGGATGGCGTAGAGCCACCCGATAGGCCGACGCGCGCACGAGGGACGAGCCAGGCGGCTGTTTGTTTACGCCGTGGGCGCGCGCGCGCGCTTGCGAAGTTGCGCAACACCTCGCTGTTTTCTCGAGTGGGATCATGGAGGATGAGTGGGATCAAAAATTTCTAACCGCTCTTCCGGTATGACGTATGAGAAGTCACGTGACATTTATAGCACAATGGGCCTGTTCGATTTGCGGGCCTTCTGGCAGCTCGCGGGCTGCCAGAAGCTTGCTCTCGGGTAGGAAGTTACGTCATGATAACGTTTTTCAAGCGCCTCAAGATACACCGGAAGCCGGGAGCGAGAAATCCGGCATCTTTTGCGCCACGTGAACAGTCAGCGTGCGGGCAACTTCGCGTTCGTTTCTGGTGCGTCGCGGCACCTAAAAGAAGTGTTCACCGGTGTGCGACGGGCAGGACAGTTCACGGCTTCGCCCGCATCTCCCCGAGGAGGTTTTCAGAACAGCCGTAACTGTGCAGGTCTGGTCGCGATTGCGAACCGACTTTGCACCGCTGTGTGGTTCGTGCAGCTGAATCGAATAGTCGCACACGTGAACAGTTCAGGCATGAGTTTCCACTACTATCTTAGTATGAAGCATGAGTCTGCGGTGCGGCACTTCGCCGTTCGTTTCAGTGGTCAGCCCTGGACCGCCGAACCTTCGATTACCGTGGTGCCGAGGGTGCAACGAGTTCACGGCTTCCTCAAATGCCTGCCCAGAGGTGAGAACAGCGAAAAATGTGCAGTCTGTCCCCCATCGGAACCCATTTCACCGCTGTAACGTTCGAGGTGCAGCGATCGAATCGACCCCATCTGCGACGAGCGCGCGGAAACTTTTTTCGTCGTCTGCTACAGTTTGCGGCAAAATGCGCTTCGCTGCTCTCCCCGAGGATGGTTTGCGGACCGCCGTACTTGAAACGGGCGATATTTGCGATCCGACGTTTCAATGTGTGCGTCGTCCACGCGATGGTCCAAGGGAAGAACGGCACCGCGGTGCCCTCTACAATGGAGCAGGAGACTGTTTCCGCTGTCGCCGTTAGTGGCAGGCGGTCGCCGAATTTCAAGAAAGGCCTGCGGGTGAGAAATGCCTGCCCAAAGACAGTTCTGTTGCCTGTCGTAAATCGGTAACAGTGTACCATGTACATGATCAGAATTGACGTGAGCGAGTCATCTGATTTGTTTATTTCTATCAGAGGACGGGAAATATTCTGCCAAACTGAGCAGTATTGGAGCAAAACAAGCCGGCTTTCCCAACTCTTCCCCCGTCGGGGAAGCGGGAGGACTGCCGGGACATGATGGGCCGCGATTTATGGGTGCCGCTTTTCTCGCCCCTTCGGAGCCCGAAGGGGGTCCCCAAGAAGTTTCACGTACTCCAGGGGATCTACAATGGGGGACAGGGTGTTCATCGACGTGTTTCCCCGGGCTTTCCTTGCAGCGCCCAGGGACGCCGAGTGCTGAGGGAGAGTTTTTTTTTTTTTTTTCTTTCAGGGAGGAATAAACGAAAACTTTCAATCATGACACGCCGACAACCAATGTACTCGCTTAGAACCGCTTACATGAAATAATAAACACAGACATGCCTTCACCTAGAATTGCGACGCCGTCCTAGCCCACGAGCTGGAATAGGCCCTCCATGTCTGGAAGACGAACCGCAAATAACCATTTAGGCGCGAATCATATGTCATCTCACTTATCTTTAAAAAAAAAAAAAAAAGGGTGTTGCAATGAGAAAATTAAATAAACTTAAATGTGCGCAAAATTGTTTTTTCAGATCAAAAATAAACTCCAAAACATAAAATTGGAAAGAACGAAAAATATTCGCAAGTTTTTTTTGAAACTGGCCGGCCGCTCTCATTTTTCGTCTGCTAAAGCGTCGTCTGCTATCTGCTGACGGTGCCCGTCCCCGGAGAGAGAGAGGGAGGATACCTTTATTTCGTTCCAGCATGCGGGATTCCCTCGGCCGCGCGGGGCGCGGGGTCACCCTATCTAGCAACCACCTTTACCTCGGGGGCACCCGGGCCTAGACCTGGGGCTGGGTTTGCCGGCCTCCTATTGCTACTCGGAGTGTCCCCCTTTCGCTTTTGGAGGGCCAGCGCAGCCTCGAGCTGCCGGACGGCCCGTAATTGTTCTTCGGGATGCCCCGCCCCCCACACAGTGTCTCACAGGCGGCGGCCCGCTGTCCGTCGCCCCCCTTTTGCCACACCCCCACAGCACATGGGCCAGCGTGGCCCTGTCCGGGTTGCACAGGCTACACGGGGTTTTCATAGATTTCCGGACACATGTGTTTGCCAACGGGGGGTGAGAACTTTTTCATTTTGGTAGCTCCCTGAGTAGTACCCCCTCCCGCCGAGTGAGATCTCGGTTGGGGGTTGGGGGGGAATACCCGGGGGCCCTTTTGGGATACCTTTCGAGGATTTCCCGTAGCTGGTGAGTTGCGGGTTTTTCGTCTTCCAGGCTCGTAGTGTCTCCCTTGAACCCCGGCGGCATATTTTCGCACTTCCGGCACTTTGCGAGATCAGGGGCCCGCGGCGTTCCCACCTCGTTGCAGTTCACTGTATGTTCGAAAAGGGCCACCCCGCATGGGTTTGGGAACCATTTCAGTGTCACAGATTTTTGCTGGCACTGAGTCCCTTAATAAACTCGCAGCCGCCCCCCCACACGGCCCCGGGCCCCCAAAATTTCGTATCGCGTTTTTTACTGTCACTCAGTATCGTCCTGCCCCCCGGGTTTTTCAGGGCCAGAGCTATCGCGCCCTCTTCGCCCGGGCCCCGCACCAACGGCAAACACTGAAACGCGTTGATCCCCGTCTTTCTTGTCCCCAAAACCCACCACTGGCGAACCCCTTTTCCCCCCCGGGGTCCTGGGGGTTTCCACAAAGACCCCCCCGTCCTAGCTTCCGTCCCGTTTGACCCGCGCCCTGGCTCTCTGCTCTTCTGGGTTCATCGTTCGTCGGGTCCATGTTTAGGGGAACGGGTAAAGATCAGCTTTCTCAATGTTTGTGTCATTGGTGTCGTGGTGTAGTCGCCATCCCTCGGGACTTTAGGCCGACTCGCTTAATATTTTTCTCCCGCGCCGTGTCTCCTAGGCGCGTTACTGGGCTGTGCGTTGGGCCTCGTGATCTCCCAGAGCCCTATATGAACTCCAGAGATAGCAAGCCGACGTCTTCGTGGGCCCTTGAGGGAGGCCCCGGGCTCCGGGTATGCCTTCCCGGGTGGGCCCCATCGATGGCGCCTTTTTCTGGCAGCCACTTGTGGAAGGCGCCTACGTACGCCGCGTGGTGATGGCGAAAGCCTGCAGAATCGTCGAGGTAGCCTCTCTGGGCCACGAGCTCTAGTCGCAATTCTTTTATAGCCTGTGGCGGGCCAATCTTTGTTCCACTTGGTTGGCTGCCGTGCCTTGGGGCGGTGGCCGTCAATGTGCATCCCCAACCCCGGATCTTGTCCACGTGAGGGAAAGGGCATGCCGTCCCCGGTCTGATTGTAATGTTTCGTTCCGGGTTCTGCAGCGGCTTTTTTCGTTGTCTTCCAGGTGGGGGGGATGATCTAAGTTGGGATTTCTGCGGGGCGCATTTAAATCCGGTGCCCCCAGTTTTCTCGTAGTATTTTCAGCTTGCTGCAGGCCGGCTTTATATCGCCCTCGCTGACGCCCCTGGCCCCAAATTTTAATATGTCTGATATGAGTGACGGATTTTCGGGCCGAGCTTGTTAACTCTCGGGCGAACCCTCTATCATATTAAGAAAAAGTAGAGGGGAAATCACGGAAATGTGGGGGGCCCACACCCGCCCCCCTCTATTTTTTCCCATCCTTTTAAAACCACCTCCAAACAGGCCGTGCGGCCCGTGAGGAAGGATCGCACGTAGTTTTGATCTTTCGCCCCTGCCGAGCGCACCATGCTAGAGAGGATCTGAGTGGTGACCCTGTCGAAGGCGATCTGTATTTTAGTCCCAAGGTTTTCCCGGGGGGCCCCCGGGGAGCCAGAAGGTTTCCGACCCAGAAAAAACGAAGACGTTCTGGCGCCGCCGAAAGTGACGTTTTGGGCTGCCCGAGAAAAATGACCGGCTCTCGCCTCCGGCAGCCCGCGGGCAGCCCCGGGCAGCCAGTAGTGGAAAATCGAACAGGCCCAGTGTATGGTACTATTCTTCAGCAATATTTAAAAAAAAAAAAAAAAAATCCCAAAAAAAAATTTTATTGTTGAAATTTCTTACGGCCGTAACCAAAAGTTACAGTAACACTGTAATTTTGATATTCCCAGATGCGAAACTAACAATAAACACTGGTTCTTATTTTCCAATTTGTAAGAGCCCTGAAAACGGCTTAGAGTTTCATACTAGATATTAGTATTAAACTTTATGGGGAGCGGTTTTTCGCACTTCATTTTACCTCAACTGCTTCCTGCGCATGCGCCCCGTTGCTATAGCAACGCATGCGCGTCGTCTGCTTCCAGGACGCGGCGGCGCCAAATTTAAACGGAGGGCACGTGGTGCGCGTACGTCGAAAGGCCCGCCTTTGTACGAGACTTGAATGTCGAATCTGTTCACTTTGCGGACCATATGAAGGCTGTTTTGACGTCCAAGCGAGTAATCGCACTTCGGATGGGCTCCGCCGTTTTTCTGAGTTTTGTTCGGGTTAAAATGCTTTTTCAACGTGTCACTCTGCTGCTTTAACGAACCAAAGTGTACGAAATCGTCCGGTATCCGTCTTATCAGAGAAGACGTCGGTTTCTACCGGCAAGAAGGCCTCGAACTCCAGCCTCCCGTGAGCAGGAGCTGGGCCTATTAGGTGTAGTGCTTGCACAACGTGACTCAGACAGCGGAATGCCCGGCGAAGACTACTGAACACACCAGACGTGTACGTCACCGCGACGAAACGGCAGAAGGGACCTCTCAACGAAGGTATGACCCTGGGGTCATGGAATTTTGTGAGGTGAGACGCACCACACCTGCCCATACCGACAGACGAACACACTGCCAGTGGCGTCAAGGACGACGTGGAAGACACGCAAGACTGGAATCTTCGGCTCTACAAACGTCGAGAATGACTGCGTGAGCCCGTGAAAGAAGCGGAGACACTGGGCAAGACGACTGATACAAGTGGGAAACCTCTGAGAAGACACCTTCCTATCCTCAAGCCGTTCAAAGCCGGATTGTTGTCAAATCGTGAGGAGGAATAAACCTGTGTGAAGTGGAAAGGGAGGTGACTCGCAGCGTTCGAGCAGCCTGCCTAACTGCCTTACAACAATGCCCGCTCATCCGAGTGCACGACAGCCAAACATTGCTCTGATCTGAACAAACAATCTCGATGACGCGAAGGAACTACTGAAGATAGGACACCTGAGCATACAAGGGAAAGACCTACAAGTCAGCACGTACTCAGCTATGCAAGAAGAAGTGCGCCGAGGAGTCATTCACGGGGTGGACGACGGAGCGACCGACGCCGAAATCGAGCACGAACTTGTGGCACCAGGATAAGGGGTTTTTGGGCGGCAGACGACTGGGTAAATCTGAGTTCGGCTATGATCGTCTTCTCCGGCAAACGAGTTCCCTACACGGTGCGCTACGCATGGTTGGAGAAGCGGAAATCTACCGGAAGACACGTGCCGCATGTTTCAACTGTGGAGAGGCGGGACACAGAACGGACGTATGCCGGAAACCCAAGGGCATTGCCTGCGAAGACTGCGGACAGCCAAACGCCATGCAAGACCATTCGTGCACTCTCACGTGCGCACTATGAAAGGGACCGCACAAGACATACTCCAGTCAATGCAAGGAGAAATTCTTCATACCAGACAAACCGGGAAAAACAAGAACGTAGTGCAAAATCCGTACCACGGTAGCGAACAAGAACCGGGATCCCAGCAACATGTGCGGGGAAAGATACACCCCGGCGACAGGAGCGAGTAGCATCTGCTGTGAAGATAGCAAAGGGACGACGTCATGCGGTCGTACACACGCGCGGGCGACTGCAGTGACCGGAGCGAAAACTCGGGACAGGGCTTGGAGCTGCAGCAGCAGCGCACGAAAAAGAAGCAGACGTCCTCAGGCAACCAGCAGTCTCTTCAGGCCCAGGATCAAGCCAAAGCACAGAACAGTCAGGTGAGCAGGGACTGGCCTCCCTTACCACCACTGTCTGTACACCCACAAATACAAACATTCCAGACCGAAAACCAATCGCAAAAGGTAGAAATCAGAGCACTGCGAGCAGAACTCTCGGCCTTAAAGGTTCAAATGGCAACCACTCCGCAAGCAGTCACCACCTAGAGAACCCGTTGCCCCTGCGTCAACTCCTAGTCCCCTCCCTAATACCTTACAATCCCCGGAGATGTGTACCAACTTGTCCTAGAGGAGTTCAAGGCTTTCAAAGAGGAAGCCAAGCAACATCAAGAAGAGGGACAAACTCAACTCCGACAGATGAGCGAGCAAATTGGAGGCAACCGGCGCTACACGGAAACAGCAATAACGGCACTTCGACGTGAGATGCAGGAAAAACGCAGGAAGCGCATGGCACTGCGAGGACCGAAAGAGGACCAATGGTCAGATACGGACTCGACATGCCATTTAGCCGCGAACTGAGGATTTGGCAGTGGAACTGCCGGGGGTACGGTCGGAAGCAGCCGTCCCTCCAACTAACTATATGTAGAAAAGGCTGTACATTCCCAGGCAGTCATGCTGATACAGGAAGCGCACATAATTCCCATC
The DNA here is from genome assembly GCA_013339765.2 of Haemaphysalis longicornis. Classification (NCBI taxonomy): domain Eukaryota; kingdom Metazoa; phylum Arthropoda; class Arachnida; order Ixodida; family Ixodidae; genus Haemaphysalis; species Haemaphysalis longicornis. Next base: position 131,139 of record JABSTR010001261.1, read on the forward strand.
AAGCTTAAGGGATACAACACTTTTCAAACGAACAGAAATACCGCCATTGTCGTGCAAAAGGAACTAGCTGTGTGCCATCATGATGCATTTGACTTGGATACCCCTCACGAATATGTGGAGATACACCTAGCCAAACGGGGAGGGCGTAGTCTACACATCCTGAACGTATACAGCAGCCCTAGCAACCGCAACCCCAATTTGGACTATCCAATCAAATCCTTCCTTACTTCGGCCGGCCGTCGTGCCCGTGTGATGGTGGCGCGGGACTTCAATGCTCACAATGTGGCGTGGGGTTACAAGCGAACGGACACCAAAGGCAGGAAGTTGGAAGAACTGGCAGCCCGGGAGCATCTCACGTTATTCACCGATTCACTGCAACCTACTAGGACGGGAAATAGCGTCAGCAGGGACTCATGCCCGGACCTGACCTTCGTACGAAAGGTTAGGGAGGAGAAATGGGAAAACCTAGGGCAGAGTCTCGGAAGCGACCACTTTATTTTATACAGACGAGCATGGATGACGCTTGTGGCAGATGGGAGAGAACACGTCGAGCTTGCAGACTAACAGACTGGCACAAGAGAAAGACGGCTTGGGGAACAGGGAGGACTCAACATAGTGGACATCGAGCTGTGGACCCGAGAGCTTTTATCGGACATGGAACACCACACGCGAAAAATCGAAGCTACAGACGGCGTGCCAGCTGTCGTCTCGCACCTCCTCCACATCTGGGATGGCAGAGAATCGCTCACCAAGAGATGGTGGAGACAGCCCCTCAGTGGCCCAGCTTACTAAGGAGGCAGATGATTACGCCATAAAGCGTGTTAATCAAAACTGGCGAAAGTTTTGCGACAACATGTCGGGCCAGTTAGGCGTGGCGAAGACGGGGAAGGTTCTCAAAGCAATGATGGAGCCAACTGCCACGAGGACTTAGCATGCCAATCGACTTGCTAAGCTGGTGCACAAATATCCCGGGACGGACCAATAATTTATTGACGACCAAGTATCTCCGAACAGACCGCCGGGGTGACTACCCAGATTACCAAGGAGAACCCAACGAAGTCTTGGACGAACCCGTCACTATGCACGAAGTCAAAACTGAGCTCGCCAACATGAAGAAGACCACAGCCCCGGGACCAGACCAAATCACAGCGAGAGCCCTCTACAACCCAGGTGAAGCAGACAGCTTTAGTCAACTATTTCAATCAGGAGTACTTGATCCCTGGTTCATTACCGCAACAGTGGAAAACAGCGGAAATTCGGTTTATCCAGAAATCGGGAAAGGACTTGAAGGTAGAGAATCTTAGGCCCATCTCGCTAACGTCCTGCCTGAGGAAACTTTTCGAGCGAGTAATGAATAGAAGCCGGATTTTTAGGCACTAAAAAAGCACGTTTTAGGCGCCAAAAATAGGCGGCAAAAACAACGTTTTAGGCACTAAAAAGAATAAAATAGGCGCAATAAATTTTTCGATAAATGCTAATAATTTCAAGTGAAGACGTGAGCGAACTGTAAGCACGACAGGAAATCAAAAAATGTCATTGCTATGAGGCCACAATGGCAGTAACAGTTCAATTCAATTCAATTCTTTATTTTTCTCTCATAACAAGTTCTATACATTGACCTTAGACGTGGAATTGCCCCGTAATACCTCTGGGCTAATGGCGATCAATTGGCTTAATTTCACAAGCGCATTGCTTACATACATGTTCAGATGCGAAAGTCACTCAAGCGTCGCATATTGTGAAACAGGCAGGAGAAACAATACTTGAAATATGGTAATACTGATTTATAAAAGCGCAAAGTTATGTCTGCCTGACGCAATTAAATTACAATAAAGCAAGAAAATAATAAATGCAAGACAGACAAGGTTTGTTAAGAAATTAACATGTTACGTGAGAACTTACGTACAAACTTAGCAATTTTCTACAGGTACCTTCATTATACAGGCAAGACCTTTCAACACTGCCAAATACACATACGCTCATTCGAAATATAAATATTAAGAATTGTGTTTGGACAGAACGCGGAACCTAGTTTAAGAATCACTATGAAAATTATAGAAAAAATAGGTCACTACCAGCATCTCCAGATTTCCGGGTTCAAAATTGTGCCTCTCGTCGCTGAGAATGAGTTTGTACGAGGAGAACGAATGCTCGACGTCGACAGATGTGATTGTGCGTACTTATACTTGGGAAGATTCGATGGGTTAATTGACACTGGGATCCTACAGTGCTCACCAGCAAGGACTTCTGAAGCTTCTTTAAGGACAGAAAACCCTTTGTTTTTGTCCAAGACCGATTGCAGCTTCGCACGTGCCTTTTCGGCGACGGGTCCTTCGCGATGAACGGTGGCGATTCTTTCCTGTGCGTGGAGAATTAGCGCAACGTTCGTAACAAGAGTTTCTTCCGCACTTTCAAGTTTTTTGATAGAATCCGCTAAGAACGTAAAGTTGGCGCAAAGGTACGCGAAGTCTCCTGGAAGGCTATTCACGGAGAGGACAGCTTGGGCCTTTGTGACTGCAACACTCTCGTCAATTGGAAGGCCGTTGATCACGGCTTCCATGTCCGAAAAGTACCAGTTGTAGTACTCAACAGCTTCTAGCCACGTTGCCATCGTGTGACGACGGGTTCCGGCGGAAGGGGCACATCAGGCAGCATCTCCTTGAAGACGCGCACGCGAGAGGGTGCCTTCAGGAACACGGTCTTGGCTGAACCAATAAGCTCGTTGACGTCAGTGAAGTGCTTCCTCAGTTCCTCGAAAACACGATGAAGCGCATGCGCTAGGCAGGTGACATGGAGCATCTGCGGGTAGAAGGCCTTCAGGAGATGAGCGGCCTGTAGGCTGCAGCGTCTGTGTAGAGCAACAGAACCTTGGTGGCCTCGACTCCTGTAGGGTAAAGAACCTTTAGGGATTCATTTACAAAGAATGCTACAGATTCCCCATTTGTTCTCTCCAAAGGTTTCGAACACCCGAGGAAAGCCCTTGTCTTCTCGTGCGCCGCAAGCTTCCCAGCAAGAAAGTGAGCGACAAAGCGCCCTTTGACGTCTGTTGTTTCGTCTACGGAAATCCAAATGCAGGAGTCGCCAAGCTCTTCTCTGATTCTGGCTAATGTCTGTTCATACAAAGGCCGGAGGTAGTTCTTCCTCAAAGTAGACTCAGACGGAACGTTGTGATTGCAGTATTTCTGTAGAAATTGTTTCAGCACGGGATTTTCAATTTTGGTCCAAGGGATGTTTGCGGCCACCAGGGCCTCGCACAAATCAACGTTGAAAGCATTCGTCCTGTCGTCCTTGAAGGCTGTTGTCAAAAAAGACTGTTTGGATGTTGAGGGTTTGTCCCGCTTAAGGTTTGCCAGGTGACCTGCCGTCTTCTCATGCTGAGCCAGGTGGTACTTCTTCTCGCAAGGAATCTGCGCAAATGCGTTAGGATTTCTTAAATACGAAGCGTATATTCAACATCACTGCGCAGATAAACATGCTAGCATACTAAGCGTCTTGACATGCTAACAGAAGACAAATAAATACGATAAGCATCAATAAACATTCTAACTTCCGCAGAGAAGCGCTCGAACACCCCTGCTGCGTCCTATTTGATGGTATAACTGCACTGGAGCGCCGCGCTGCTACGCGTGTCATACAACCAAAACGTACTTGAAAAACAAGGTGAGATTCCATTGACGTTCTGTTCAACTGACTCGGCGCGCGCCATCAATACCCTAAATTTCACGGTGGCACGGCGGGGGAGTAAGATACCAGATTCAATAGCGTGTTAACTTAGCGTGGCGTACTTCGGTAATTCTAGCTAGCGTCTGCATGTAATTAACCGAGTAGCTACGAGGTGGACTTCGATTTAACGGATGTCCAGTGCATATCTTAAAAACACTCTCCGTTCATCAGCGCTAGTTTTGAAACATCATCCTTCAGTACCAACCGATCAATTGCTCGTTTGATTAAGAAATTTCTGGATTTTCACTTAACGCAGCACACAGGGACGGTACATAAAAATGTGAATCTCCTTCTCAGGGTATCTAAAATATTTCATTTCAATAATCTCAATGGTATTGAAAGTTTAGAACTTATAAACAACGCTAGCAATCAAAATAACCAACGTTTGAAAAAATGCAGGCACCGAAAGGAACGCTGTCTGCCGTATTCAAAATACACAGGTGCCTCCTTTCTTTTATCAAAGAAGGGGCAGTATAAAGAAAAAGCAATAACAGCGAATCGCGGCCATGACGCCCAGGCGCCAACCAAGGCGGCGCAATGGACAACTTTGCATAGTTTCGAGTTCGACCACGGCCCCTGGATCAAGCGCACTTGATCGAGGGGCCGTGGTTTCGAATAACACATTAAAAACACTCACGCCACGTAAAAACTCGTCGGCTCACCTTTTTTCCGCACGGTTGGCAGAACACGGTCTCTCCGTCTATTCTGTAGCATGGTGAGTTAAGTGTCCACTGTCGGATCAACGCACTTCTGGGCGTGTTCCGTTTCGGCATGGCTGAAAAGGGCAGCAGAGAAAGCCAGACCGTGCACGTTGAAAGACCGGACCAGAAGGGAAGGGTGCCTCCTATTGGTCGGGTCCAGTCGCCTAGAGCCGGCGGCGGCGGCGGCGGCGGCGATCCAATCGGGTCCAATCGGCGGTGGCGGCTGCGTCGGCACAGGTGCGTCTCTCCTCCACTTTCCTCCTCTCCTCTCTCCGATAGCGAACGCGGTCTCAGTCGACGGTCGTCCGTGCTCCGTTTGCACTCTCTCGCAGTACTCGACGATTGCTTGATGCGATGGTTCCTTTAGAGAATCAACCCAACGGAAACACCAATGGAACCACCCAGATGCGTTGCATCACACCAGGGTTCCCACGAGGGGAGGTGGGCGTAATTTTCCCCATCACTTTCTTTGCTCCTGACGGTATCATAGTTCCCCTGGGGAGTAGAGTTGTGCGTCCACCGCCAAGTCCTACGGGAAAGCCACCCGTAAAGCATGCAGAAGCCGCCGCTCCGGTTGCACCGGCGCAAAGGGAGGGGGGGGGGGAGTGTTAAAAAGAGGACCAGGTTCAAATCCATAGAATTCAGAACAGTAAATATTTCCAGGTAGAATGAATAAAGGTATGAAATTGCACTCGAAAGCGAAACTTGACGCTACATAGTGCTGATTTAGGCGCCAATTTGAGAAAAAAAGGCATTTAACGGAGTTTAGGCACCAACACCCAAAATAGGCATTTATAGGCACTATAAAACCACCATAAAAGCCATCCTTGACCTCCGATTTGTGCTCATATATCGAAATGGGGCGATAGGAACGCAAGGAAAAAAATAGGCATTTGCCTAAAATCTGGTGTCAAGTAATGAACAATCGATTGCAAAGGTTTCCTGACGGCGCAGACCAACTTCTGCACACACAGTTTGGCTTCAGACCGCACCTAGGCACTGCCGATGTGCTTCTGCAGGTCTACCGGGACGTATACCTTCACCCAGACTGCATGCAACCGTGCGTGGTGCTGACCCCTGATTTGAAAGGGGCTTTCGATAACTTCCTGCACTCGGCCATACTACGCACCTTAGCGGAGACGAATTGCGGCTCCAGAACCTACAACAAGGCGTTCTTACAAGATCGGAAGGCCGAGCTCTCGATCCATAGGGGGACTCGAGTCAGATCTAATTAAGCTGGGATCACGGGGTACACCTCAGGGTGCAGTTCTCTCCCCTTTGCTTTTCAACTTGGCGATGAAGGATCTGCCGCACAGACTGAACCGGGTGCCAGGCAGTTGTCACGCACTGTACGCAGACGACGTCACCATATGGTCAAATCAAGGAACTAGGGCCGACATAGAGGGGAGCTTCCAGCGAGCGATAGAAATCGTGCAGACCTTCGCCCAATCCCGTGGCCTGGAGAGTGCACCGGATAAGTCGGAACTACTGGTGGTCCAGCCCAAGAAGCCGAAATACCCGAAACAAGACCCCATCAAGCTGCACGTAGATTTCGTTCCTATCCCCGCCAGGCAGGAGATCCGTGTCCTCGGCGTGCACTTTTCCAACATGGCAGGCACGGCCGCTAGGGGGCCATGACGAGCAGTCGCATCTCACAACGGCTCCGCGTCCAATTAACTCCCAGCGGCATTTATCTACCTGGATCGAGCCGCGGACCACTTGACCGTCTTCCGCAAGTCTTCCGCTACCCGGCGAGGTGATTTTTATTACGGTGAGCAGCCTAAGTTCAGCGTACTCAGCAGTGTGACCGCCGGCGAGGCGGCCGTGCTCGCCGCCGCGGCTACGTGACACCGCTCGCAGAGCTCCATCGTCTGAAGCAGCCACCGTCCTGCCGACGGTCGAGATCGAGGGTGAGTCTATCTGACCTGAAGAGTATCATAACGCTGCGGGTTGGATCGAAAGCTACCGCCGCCGAGGCCGCCGTGAGCTGGCCCAGCTAACCCTAACGTCGCCGAACAAAGGCCAACATGGCGCCGGATACCCCGCCAATGCCGGAAGAGGCAGTCAAGATGGCCGCCCTTGCTCCCGGTCGCGCGGCCGCCGCAAGAGCGTCGAGCTCCGGAACTTCCACCGACCGACGTGAAAATCACTCTACGCCCGACGAATAATATCGACTTACAAAGATGCAGCCACGCCGCGCTCCACGACAGCATCCGCACGCAGCCGGTGTAAATCTGGAAGACGCGCTAGCCGACACCTTACGCCTTAACAACCTCCGCCACGTCATCGTCGTCAGCACACCTAGCTTGACCACAGCAACTCTCTATGGACGCATAGTCTCGCTTCGTCTCGGGAACCGTACTCATGCAGTGATCGTCTACACGGCCCCACCCGAAGGTACGGCGAAGGGCGTCATACACAATATTCCGGATACTGATGACGCCGACACCATCACCTGCAGTCTCGTCAACAACCGCAACCCTACCATCCTGCAAGCCCGACGCCGGCACGTCCCGCTCAGTGATTATCGCTTTCGAGGGTGGCAGTGTCCCCTACTACGTCTATTACCGTGGGACTGAATACAAATGCTAACTACATAAGAAAAAAGCACGAAGTTTGTGAGCGATGCGCAGCGTATGAACACCGTATCGACGTCTGCCCCAAACCCGACCTTTATACTCTCGAAGTCTGCCCGGTCTGTGGTCTTCGCAATCCAACTCCTGTCCACCCTTCCACCCCACGTTCCGCCATCTGTGGGCTGGACCACAAGACGGGCGACAAAACGTACAAACAGCGGTATCGCGCCCCCTACCTATTGCAACGACGCCGCTGGGAACAAGAACGACACCGAAGGCACACTCCCGGACGATCACTTGACAGCAAGGACCGGGATACCCCAGGTCGGCCTCCTTCCCGCGTCTCACGTGCCCCGCCACATCCCAAGGGGCTCAGCACCGCTCCCTTTCTAAGCGAAGATCTAGAAACAAGGGGGGCCTCGTCTCGCTCGGACGTTCTCCGACGCCTTAGTCTAGCGGACGCCAACGCAGCCCCACTCCCAAATAGCGGCAGAGCCTGTCTACCACTCGCCATCCCACCTCCTCTTCCGCTCGCCAGCGGAGCTGCTCCGGCCGACGCCAGTTCCGGTCTCCGGCATCAGGCGCTACAAGCTCCGGTGCGCCCTCCTCCCAGTCTACACATCACGCACATAAGGCAGACCCGGCACAGCAAGAATTAGCTAAGCTCAGGCAAATGATAGAACTCCTAGTGGAAGAGAACACTCAGTTGCGTGCACAACTCGCCTGACAGGTGGCAGGACAGCTGTCGTCCCAGGAGAACATGGACACCACCACTACACTTCCTTCCGAGTCAGCCCGGCACACCCCATCTGAAATTGCACGCAGTTAGCTCCCCAGAGTCATACCCACACTAGCCGACTCGGAGCCCGTAGTCGCCTCTATACAGTCTTCCAAACGTCGTAAGGGAGTTGATGCTAAACCCAAGGATGCTCAGTCTATAACTGAGCAAGTTGTGGACGCTAAGCTACAGCAATTCGTACAGAAAACCGAACGGCAGCGGCTTCACGGTCACGAAGTTCTGCATCGGCCGCTCGCTTCTCGCGTACGGCAGCGGCTTCACGTTGACGAAGTTCAGCATCGGCTGCTCGCTTCAACCGTTTGCGTTCGGTATAACGTTTACAAAGTTCGGAATCGGCTGCTCGCTTCAATCGTTTGCGTTCAGCATCACGTTCACGCCGCTTCGCAGCCTTGTCTTCAGTGGTGCTAGCATTCCTGTTATCACAGTGATCGGTGCTTGTTACGGTTGCGCGGGCGATAGCAGAATTGTTATCTCCATTCAACGCATCGATGGAAATCGGAACGCCGGTGCTGGAACGACCGCGGCTATGACGCAACGTGGCGCGGCTATGACGCAACACAATCCACTCTAATCCAATCCAATACAAATCCAATCCAAGCCAACCCAACCCAATCGAATCCAATCCAATGCCCCTCCCGAGAGAGTGTTCGCTATCGGAGAGGAGAGGAGGTGAGCGGCGGAGAGCGCAGCTCGCGTGGCGAGGAGAATGGGGGAGGGGTGTGGACGGACAACAACAACGCCGTATGGAGGGACAAGGCTAGTGAATGAGATGCAGTCGCATCTAAAATTTCACCATCTTCCCGTAGGGGAACCCTGAGTAGTATGCAAAACAGCCATGGGGTAGACTCAAGGTCCCATTAGTTTTCAGTTCGATCGCGGCGTGGCGGGAGGAGAATGAGGGGAGCGGAGCGCGCGCGCGCTATTTATACCGCGGAGCGACAGTGGCGCCCCCAGCGGAGTATGCAGCGGCTACCGTCGCGTCTCTAACCCTAAGCTGCTTCGCATTATCGCGCGCGGAGCCGCAGGTGTTGCCATTCGTTGCGCAATCCCGGAGAGGAGTGGAGCTCTCGGAGATAAGAGGAGGAATGCCGGAGAGGAGAGGAGGAATGCCTCGCGTACTACTCAGGGTCCCCTTACGGGAAGATGACGACGGTGGTTGAACGCGAAGCTATCTCGTGATGGATTCTTTGGTTGGCCAATCCCTAGGGGCAGCCTGCCACAATCAATCATCATCAGCGGTGCCTGGCAGGCAATGCGCAGTGGGGTGTGGTACTCAGGGTTCTCCTACGCGAAGATTGACGACGGTGGTTGAACGCAAAGCTATCTTGTGATGGATTCTTGGTTGGCCAATCCCTAGGGCATCCTGTCACAATCATCATCAGCGGCGCCCGGCCAGGCATTAGCAGTGGGTGTGCGGAAGGCGGACAACGACAAGGGAGGGAGGGACACAACCCCCAGCATATATAAGATGCTTCGCATCCATTCCAATCCCTAGGGGCATCCTGCCACAATCATCATCAGCGGTGCCTGGCCAGGCATGCGCAGTGGGGGTGTGGTACTCAGGGTTCCCCTGCGGGAAGACGACGACGGTGGTTGAACGCGAGGCTATCTCGCGATGGATTCTTTGGTTGGCCAATCCCTAGGGGCATCCTGTCACAATCATCATCAGCGGTGCCTGGCCAGGCATGCGCAGTGGGGGTGTGGTACTCAGGGTTCTCCTACGGGAAGATGACGGCGGTGGTTGAACGCAAAGCTATCTTGTGATGGATTCTTTGGATGGCCAATCCCTAGGGGCATCCTGTCGCAATCATCATCAGCGGTGCCTGGCCAGGCATGCGCAGTGGGTGTGCGGACGGCGGAAAACAACGGCAAAAGAGGTAGGGGCACAGCCGCGAGCATGAGATGCTTCGCATCTAATATAATTCTACGCCGTACCTACAAGCAGGTGCTAGGCATTGCCGGAACGGCCCCTATCCCTCCGCCCCCTGGAGCTCGGCATCCATAATACAGCTGATGAGCTCATCGAGGTTCAGCGCACTTCTCACATTCACCGCCTCGCACGCACGCCTACGGGCAGAAACATCCTACAAAGGCTAGGCCGCACGGTCCCATTTGAGCACCCTTCTGCGCAACCCGTGCCTGCCTTTTTACAAGCCGTGAAGCGCCCCCTCTTCCCAAGAACATGCAAGCGGGACGGCCGGCGCCAGGCACGAACGAGGTTCCTCACCCGCCTCATCAAGACCCATTCACACGTGTGGTATAGACACCTCCGCTGTCTGTAAACAAACATAAATGCGCCGAACGGTTCGCCCTAGAAGACTTCCGGTGCGGCACTTCCGGTAATGGTTTCTAATGGTCGCGGCCGTCGCTGCGGTGTTTGCCTGGTGTGTTTGAGTTTGTTGCTGCATTATTTCTGGCGCATCCCTTACGATGTGTTTAGAGCGATGTCTAGCGACTACATGACTACTACTGTGACAGCACTATTAACAAAGTCGGAATAATGAACACCACTTTTTCACATAAGAAGGGGTGTGTACGGTACGCCACTTCATATAAACGGAACCTACGCTTTATCACACGTATTTTAAGCTGCCTAAAACGGGCTAGTTGACACACTGAAATGTTTGGCACACATCACGATAAATCGCTTTTTTACTGCGCCTGTGTCGCAATGGGCAGTTTTGATAGAGAGCGGCGCCGATCGGAACCGGTCGCGATCTAAGGTGTTCAGTGTGAGTGAGATAACAAAACGTACTCATTATGTGATGACGTCAGATGCGGCTGAGTCACGAGAACAACTATGGTTTACTGGCGAGTACACTATTCATAAATCAAACTTTCAAGTTAGCCCGCCTACATGCAGTCCGCGCTCACACCGAAAGGTAAATTAGCTGGAGTGCGACGATTTCCATTGGCGGCAACACGACAAACTACACGTCAGTTGCTCGCACCGATGAAAACCCACTCGCAGGCGTCGCTCTCACAAAAAGCAAATGTAACGGCGCCACTGTAATTAGCAACAAAGTGTGGGCAACGCGACGTACGCTGTGCGGCGATTCATGCAGAGCGCGCCTACTTTGGTGTCCAGAGTGTTGTTTCGAACAGTACACATCACTGATCAATAAGCCCCTAACTACAAGAAACACCTTTACAATGTATTTTCGGCGTTAGCCAGGTTTGCTATCCAACTAAAGCGTCACCGCGGTTACTGTTATGGGTGGAACACGACGGCGTCCGACGTGTTCCTTGTAATTGGGGACCTCAGACTCACGTCTGAGCATCGCCTCTGTGCAATTGAAGCATACGTCTGGTTAAGAAAAATCGAGCGCTACAAACGAGGACAGAAAAAACAATCGCGCCAATCGACCCCGTGAATGTGGTTGGAAAGCAAAGCTGTAAACGGCACCCATCACGATTACCCATGCGACGTCACTGAAATTCACTCACATCGCTCTACAAATAGCAAAACCAGAGAGAAATGAAATGCGCTTAACCACACCATTTATTACTTCAAAGAGATATTCTTGTTAAGGTTAAATCAATGCATGAAGCATGAACGGTGTTTGGTTGAGTTGTATTGGTGTAGCACAAGAGTGGAAACTTTTTTTATAAAATTAAAGTAAGCTCCAACCCCGGTGTTAGACTATCTGTCTTCTCCGTCTCTGCGCCGCGGACGGAGGCGACGAGATTTGCGGCAGAGAAGGAGGAGGAGGAAGAAATACTTCTGTTCAGATTTCTGGACGGCCCAGAGTGCAGCCCTGGAAAGTGATTCCTTCTTCTGTAGGGGCTCATATGCATTCCGCGCGGCCTGTGTTCTGTCCACCCGCTGAAGCTGGGTAGGTAGAGAGGGCCTGGACAGCAGCATCTCCCATTGCTCTTGTTGGGTAGTTGACGGAAAGAGAGGAGGGTGCTCAGGACTAAAGTCGCACACCCCGATTACGGGGCGGAGTGTTCCTACTTCTGAGCAAAATTCACATTCAGCGTCGTAGCGATTTGGATACATCAAGTGAAGACGCGTAGGCTGTGGGAAGGAGCCCGGATTGTATGAGCCGTAGGCTAGTTTGTTGTTCTCTGGAAAGGTCAGGGTAAGGCGAAGGTACGGTCTGTCTCAGAAGACGATAATGCTGGGTTATCTCCCTGAACGTGACAAGCGGGTGACTGTCCTCGTGCAGCTCCATAGAACGGGAGGTAAAAGCGCAGGCTTGTTGGGTGGGCGTATTTGTTGTCCTCCATTGAAGCGTGAGGGGGTGTCCAGATGAGCTGAATGGAACCGTTTGGGGAGTGGTTTTTTAGCACGGCGCAGTGCAGGTCAGGACACGCAATCCTACTGGTAATTCCGGTAGGCTTGCTGGGAATCGATGACTACCGTCCAAACCCCTAGCTGGCTGAGCGAGAGCCAAGGTGATGGCTGCCTCTTCTGCTGCCGTCATTTCTTGGGTCCTAGCAAGGTACACGCAAGGAGGTTGGTTCTGGAGGTAGCCACGATGATGGCGTATTGCTGCCCTCGATGTTTGGAGGCGTCTGTGTAGATAACTGCATTATCCCCACCGAGGGTGGTGTTTAGCGCTTGAGCCCGTGCTTTTCGGTGACCCTCGTCATGTGAGGGGTTCATATTTCTAAGCAAAGGGAGCATCTTTAGTTTTGGTCGCCAAGAGTCTGGGAGTACGTCAAGCGGAGTGACATTCTGGGCTGCCCAGCCAATCTGGTGAAGCATGCGGTTACCCCCCGCAGTTCTGAGTCGGACCTTCTGGTTAGAAAGATGGCCTTCTATCAGCTCTTCCACCGTGTTGTGGAGCCCCGTGCTAAGCGACCTCTGTGTGGACGCACTCATGAGAAGACCAATGGCCTGCTCGACCGCCTTTCTAATCATTATATAAAGCATGTCTATGTCTTCCTTGTCAAGAAGAAGACAGGGGGTTGACGTAAGTAACTCTCGAGAGGACAAAAGCTTCAAATAATTGAAAGGTAACGGAGTCCTTTAGGCCTCGCTTCTTGGTGGCAACTCGCCTGATCATATGTATGATTTGATTAATGCTGTTTTTGAGGCGCTGCAAGGAGACGTCACTCTTGGTGTTAGCCTCGAGATGTAGGCCCAGGATCTTGATGCTGGGGCTTAGAGTGATGGCCTGGCCATCAAGGAGTATTTCAATGTATTCCTTGGTTTGGCGTGAGGGCCGACGACACGGAGCTGTGATTGTTTACGTGAACACTGGAGGCCACAGGCTTTAGCACGTTGGCGTACTAGAAGTGAGATGCCATGCATTGGTGTGAGCTTCCTTTAATTTTTTAACTCTTAGCACATGAGCAAGGTGCGCACAGGGCCGCTAGACGGGCGTGAGTGGTTGCATGACGCTTTCACGTGGCATTCAGCGAGAACGTAGGGGGTAAACCCGTAGAAGTGCTTGGTGAGTACACCACCTGTCTTCCCGGTCTTCGCGTGGGCTCGTAGCTAAATCGTTAAGACAACGTGCTCTCGCTGTGTTGCTCTATTAGTTCCAGGTTCGATTCCCGGCGGTGCCAGTAAATTCTTTTATTTTTTCGCTGTTCTGGTGACACCAACGGTCGCGAAAGAACCCTCGGGGGGTAGACGTAAACAGCTTTGCTTTAAAAACGAAGAATGACGAGGCAGATGCGCTACTAACAACTGATTTATTCCAAGGAAAGACAGGGATATAAGTAGCGTGTCTACAAACGCACAAACATACACAAAGGATAATAGATATAAAAAAGATACTATGAAAACAAAATACCCACAACTTAAGACCACAATCACACCTTTTTATCGAATGTTGTCTAGGATGCGTGTCTCCTTCGAAAACAATGATAGCGATGCTTCACTGATGCAGCCTGCGCTGTTTTTTCAGATAAAATACGCTTCGCGCAGTTCTCGCGCCACGTTGGGCTTTGCTTGCCTTTGATGAAGTGAGTAGAACAAATCTACGCGCTGTTTTGGTAGTCCAGTTTTCCCGCGTGATCGCTGCAAACCAGGCGCTCCTTCTGCCTTCATATCTGGGGAAACAGAACGTTCTGGCTTCCGATAGCAAATTTGTTCCAGAACGCAGGCTGCATCCCGGCACAACACATCAGTGTCCGAGTCGCGAGCGCTTCATCGGAATAATTTTATCCGCCAAAATCATCGAAACACAAGCAGCCGCCGCCACCAACGCAGGCTGAAACCACGGTGAAACAATGTAAACAGGAAGCTTTCTAGGGCACGTTTCCGTTGAATGCACAATGTTGCCAGAGAACGGCGAGCGCTGGCGAAACCGTGTATACGGACGCCTCCCCATATAGAGGACGCCCCGCCCTTTGCGCTACCATATCTAACTTTCCCAATAACCAGGAAGTAGAATGCACCTTGCCCCATGGCGACATCACAGACGCAGAAGAGGCAGCCATCGCCCTTTCGGTTGTACAAATCGCTCGCAGTGCCTCGCCTGGAATCATCGTAACTGACTCTCAGACCGCCCTGCGAAACATTACGAATGGCAATGACTCCGCAATGGAATGACTCCGCACTTACCTCCCATACGTCAACTTTGGGCCCCTTCCCACTCGGGCCTGGAGGGGAACGAGGTGGCTCATGAGCTGGCCTGCGAGCTCACCAACCAGGCGTCGGATCATCCGGCCGCTACTCTGCTCTCAGTACCCATCCTTAGTTTTCAAGATGTCCTAACTACAAGGACGCTAGACGCATTTACCCACACCCACACGCCTCACTCACTCGATACCAAGCGACCACACTACGTCAAATCCAGACGAACACCCTCCCTTCCCCAGAACTGTACAGAAGAACACACCCTAGCTTATACAGCCCGTTCTGTCCATCCTGCGGAGTCTGGGCCAACATGCAACACATGTTATGGCAGTGCCCCACTATGCAAACCGAAAATTTTATTCACAACGAATCAAACTGAAAGGCCGCACTGCTCACCCCAATAAGGACACCCAGAAGGCGCTTGTGGCTCTAGCGATCCGTGCGGGACCTCCAGTGCTTCAGCGAGATCCGCCACAGCAATCACCTCCATGAACGGCCCGGCCACAGGGGGCCGCAGTCGGGTCCAAGCTGGGTTCGACCGCTGACCCTCTGAACAATATCGCGCCACTAAATAAAGTTTCATCTCTCTCTCTCTGGACTTCCGGTTCCGCTTCGAACGCCAGCAAACGTGTCTCGCTTCGGGCCCCTCTTTATTTCATCTTATCGTGAGTTTTTGACCAAAATGACCGCTCTTTACCGGTGATCAACGATTCCTCAAGTTACCGGCAACGTGTTGGTGCCTTTTCCGATCGCCCTGGAATAGAGACTGGACATTTATCATGGTTTTTGTGCATCGCTGCCGCTAAGCCTACTGGCACCGCCGTGGGCCCAGCGTTCGAGCCAGCGTTCGAGCCAGCCACTGCGGGGCACGCGAGGGAAATCGCTCGTGGCGTTCTCTGGGCGCCGAGCGAACGCTGCCCTTCTCCCGCCCGGTGTGCCCATGATGGCATCGGCGCAAATGACGCCGCTCATGCCGGCGCTTGCTGCAGTGCACAGATTGGCGCACACCAGACCCTCGACGTCCGCTACAGCTCAACGTGTGCTGACTCCACCTTCAACAAATGAACCCCAGACGCCTGCAAGTCCAGCCTTCAACAACGAGGACCCTCATGAAATGGAACACGACGCCGCCGCCGGCACGGACCAAGGCGGCCCATGGATACCAGCGTGGACCCGTCGCAAGCCGGCCAAGCAAAGTGTCATCACCCGTTTGGACAGGGTGAGTAGACCCCGGGAACTGCTCTTGCTTCGGCCACTCTCTAAAACCTCTATTCGCGATATTCCAAAGAACGCTCTAGCTGCTCTCATCGGAGGCACCGCCCCTACCTTAGAATTAGCAGAACTTTCCACGCATAGGTATGACCTCGCTGGAAACTCCATTCAGATCACTCTTTACGATAAGGAACATGCTGCACGCTTATTGTCAGCTAACTGTGTTCAGTTCCAGCACGCAGGCCGTCAGGTTACTGTACCCATTGAGCTCAAACCCCTACCAAATCGCACTAACACATCACGTGGCGTCATAACGGTCGAGTCGAACGACACCAACGAAGACATACTGCAATGGATACGCTGCGAGCAAGCAGATGTACTAGCAGTTCAACGCATTGGCAAAACTAATCGGGCAGTTTTGACTTTTGACTCCCCCACACCACCACGAGTCGTGAAGTACTACATGGCAATCGTCAAAGTGGCTCCCTATCAACCCAAGCGGATGGTGTGCTTTAGCTGCCACACGGTTGGCCATATGTCTAAATACTGCCCACGAAAACCTGTCTGTAAAAAATGTGGCCGTACACACGACGAGACGCTGCCTTGCGAGCGCACGCTCTTTTGCGCCGCGTGCAAGAGGGATGGCCACCTGGCTGTCGACCCAAAATGTCCCAGTCGAACAGCTACCCCTCCGCGGACTACTTCGCGTATCCAGGAAGGTATTACGTGGGCGGACCGCGTTGTTGGACGCACCAGCCCCCGCACAGATGAGGCAGCGCCGCTTTCTTGCCCAGCTATGGAAGGCTCGACGCCGTCCAACACAAACGGACTTGTCAATCAAGACATTTTAAGACAGCTCGACGACCTGCGCACAGAGCTGAAACAGTTGCGCGAGGAGAACCGGCAGCTCAAAGTGGAACTCGCCGCCGCGCGGCAGGGGACGCCAGCGGTGCCCATTGCAACAGCAGATCCTCCAAAAAAGTCGGCCCTTCGGGATCGTTCGGCTACTACAGCCTCTTCTCGGCGCAGCCGTAGCATTAGTCGCAAACGCACCCCCACCTCCCAACCACCTTCTGAAGCGCAAGAATTCATGCAAGTTCTCAAATTCATCCGAGCCGACCTCCAGCAGGAACGCCGCGAACGTCTCGCGGATATGGAGAAACTGCGTGTGCTTACTGACCAATACGCCACGCAAACTTCAGCCATGATCGGGTACATTACTAAGTACCTTCCAGGTATAACTGCGGAGGAGGACAAGCAACCACCAAGAAAGGTAACAGTACGCGATACGACCGCAGAATGAAGCAATCCCTAAGAGTTCTACAGTGGAACTGCCGCAGCTACTTTCAAGCCGGACCTATTCTCGCCGCTCGTGTCTCCCAAATTTTACCGTTTCTTATTTTCCTTCAAGAAACCCGCGCTCCTCCATCTCTTCGAGGATACACTACCTTCACAGAACCAGCCATTACTCACGTTAGCAAAAAGCGCCCACCCTCTCAGCCACTGGTAGTTGAACAAGCAGCTGTACTGGTTCGTTCAGATCTTGGATGCCGCCGTGTCAGTGTTCCTGGGCAGTGTTCGAAGGATCACGAGGTCGTCATCGTGCACATTCGGCTCCCGGACGGTAAAGATCTGATTGCGGCGTCGGTTTACTACCGCCCGGTTAGTGGTTCTCAAACGCATGTTCGGTATAATTGGCTGCAACACCTGGTGTCTCAGTTTCCTCGAACTCCTTTGCTCATAGGTGGCGACTTCAACGCCCGCAGCACCACTTGGGGCTACCCTTCTACGGATGGCCGGGGAACTCGGTTGGAAACCATGGTTGACGATTGCGGGCTTCAAATTCTTAACGACCCTACTCTTGTTACCCGCATTGGCCTCCATCCTTCCCAGCGGAACACCTCCCCTGATCTCACCATTGCGTCTCACGGCATCGTTCGCGAATGGGCCCCCTACTCCACAACGTGGGGTAGTGATCATTTCCCCATACTCATTACATTACACGGCAAACGCTTTCGCACGCGCCAACGGCTCACACGCACGGACTGGGGGGCTTTCCGCGCACAGGCTGTTCTCGCAGGTCCGATAACCCTCTCGACGCTCATCAATACCATTCAAACGGCTCGGGATAGTGCACTTGAAGATATTGAATGCGACTCCTCAACACCAGCCCTCGACGCTCATATGGCCAACCTATGGAAACGGGCGCATGCACTCACTGCCCGTTATGCCCACAACGGGAAACGCCATTCAGACCTTGTAAAGCTACGGCGCCAGTACAAGTTGATCCGGGAATACCAGCGAGTACTATCAAATGAGCATTGGCACAGCCTCTGCGACAAGCTAGGGCAGGAAAGAGGGCTATATAAATTGTGGGGCCTTTATCGGGCCCTTTCTAATAAAAGGAAACCGAAATCTTCTCTGTTTGCCTCTCTTACCCTCAAAGATCCACCAACAACGGTCGAGCATCAGCTCATCACGACTTTCTTCCCTCACGCCTCCCTCCAGCAGCATCCGCCATTACCAGTAATCACCATCCCAGCCCCCTCCGCGGACCTTGACTCGCCGTTTACTCTTGCCGAACTTCAGGCTGCGCTCTTCCAGGGTAAACAACGCTCGGCCCCGGGACATGATGGCATCACATGGCAACACCTTCGTAATCTAGATGGCTCCACCATTGCCGCACTCTTGGACCTTGTTAATGATTACTGGGCCACTGGCGAAGTTCCAGAACAACTCAAACTTACGCATATTCATCCAATACCAAAACCGCACAAAGACTCTACTAATATATCTAACCTCCGACCGATCTCCTTAACCCCGGTGCTTTGTAAACTCATAGAACGCCTCATTAATAATCGCCTTCAACATCATCTCGAGTATGTCTCACCATGGTTCCATCCGGCGCAGACGGGTTTTCGTCCAAATCTGAGTACCCATGACTGTCTTTGGCTGCTACGCCGAGTCTTAAATCGCACCTCCCGGGCGGGTAACCCTGACTACGTCCTTTCAGTTGACATGCGCAAAGCATTCGATCGCGTTAGTCAGGCTGCTATTCTCGAGGAGCTAGCTCATGCATTCCCTAGTCAGAGGGCCCAAAACTGGGTACGCAATTTTCTTGAGAACCGGCCCATTCGTCTTAGCAGCACGTATCCGGGATGGAGCCCCAGGACCTACTACTTGGATAGGGGCGTGCCCCAGGGCTCTATCCTGGGGCCTGTGCTTTTCAACCTAGCCATGGCCCGGGTTGCTCGTACGCTCGAACGGGACTCTGCCGCTCGGTTTGCAATATACGCTGATGATCTCACGGTTTGGGTAGAAGCCGCCGACTTTTCCGACCCGGATCACATGTTGGACGAACTTCAAGGTGCCGCTAACAGCCTCAATGAAACCCTTCCGACACTAGGACTTGAGATTGCCCCGGAAAAGACGGAATTTCTCCTTGTTCATGGTCGCCATCAGCTCCCACCGGATGTACGCAAGGTCATCTACCTCGGCGACACGCCAGTCTCCCCTAAAAGTGGGCAAATTCGTATTTTAGGAGTCCCGTTGGCCAGCAACAATAGCGCTAAGTGTTGGATCAGCCAGCTTAAGCGCAACTGGAAACCCATGCTTCGTCTCATTTCGCGCATGTCTAACAAGTACGGCGGAGCATGCCAGTCAGCCTGCCTTACGCTTACTCGAGCAGTGGCAATGAGTCGACTTACGTATGGCGCACCTGTCTATAAGCTCAACAAAGTGCATATGAAGCATCTTCACGTTCTTCATCGGGCCGTTCTTCGCACCATTACTGGACTTCCGCGCCATACCCGCACGGAAGCCCTGAATCAATCAGCCCCGGTACCCCCGCTCGAACTGCTCCTCGAGGAAACCCGACAGCTGCACGAAGATCGCCGTTCCTTGACCTGGCAGGGTGCGGCTCTTACAGCTTGGGACTCGCAAATGGCGCTCCCCCAGACCCTACCGCAGCCTCCCCCTCCCCCATGGAAACGGCCCTTAGGGGTTGACAACGTGCAACGCATAGGCGTCCCAAGATCCCGATCCAGAGTTCGCCATCATGCTGTTTCTCGCACTCTGGAGGCTAAACTCCCTGATGAACAAGACATTTACACAGACGCGAGCGTGTCTGCTAGTCGCATGGGACTGGCTTGGCGATGTCCAGGTATACCTAGTTTAGACGGCGCTCGAACTCGACAAACATCCACTACTTCTATAATGGACGCTGAGCTACATGCCATCCTCGCAGCCCTCGACCACTTGACATACGAGACGTCTGCCCCATTACCACCCCGCATTCGGTTCCTGACTGACTCCCAAATGGCGCTACGTGAGCTCCGGAAACCCTTCTCCGATCACCCTTTGGTTCATCAGATTCAACATATGATTAGTCTGCTTGCTCGCAATGGTACCTCTGTACGTGTTGCGTGGATACCGGGACACATGGCTCAGGGTTCTGGCAACCAGGCTGCCCATGAGGCAGCGCAGGAGAGTCTTCGAGTAACTCCTCCACTGGTTGACAGCCCTGCTCCCCCGCTCTCCCTCAGGCAACAGCTGGATCACGCTCGGCAGGCTAGGCACAACCGCCTTGCCGCTGCCACTCCTGTAGGTTTCCTGCATAACGCCCCATCCCTAACTCGTCCTGCCGAAGTTTTTATTAACAAATTTCGCGCGAACGCTGCATTGACTCCCCACATAACACGCAAATGGCACCACCCGAACGGCGATCCTCCGCCCTACTGCCCATATTGCAAGACAGCTACAATAGCAAACCTGACCCACCTTATTTGGCACTGCTCTGCGTACCAATCCTTCCGCCCCATCCTGTTGAATGCCCTACCCAATCCAAGCGAGATACCTCCCACGACACTCAGCGACCCCGATTTCCTTGCTGCCCTTGGGCGCTTCGCTCTCGAGAGTGGCCTCGCAAAAGTAGTTTAGCCGGGGTCTACCACCCCTATGTGTGCATTCAGGAACTGACTATTCCTCTCCAGGATCTTCAAATGAACATCACCTCGTGACCACCTCTTCCCTCCCCTTCTCCCCCTTCCGGCCCCTGGGCCCTCCTTGTGTTAATAAAAGACCTTCACTCACTCACTCTCTCTCTCTCTCTCCAATATGGCACACAACAAAACAGCGGTGAGTCACCTTATAGCGGCGGCCAACCAGGCAGCCCGAATGATCAAGCGAGTGACCTCCAAAAACCACGGAATGAAGGAGACCGAAACCACTAAGCTGGTACAATCCATTGCGGTCTCTAGATACACATACGTTGCTCCTTTTCTGAACCTCAAACGCAGAGAGGAGGACAGACTAGACCGGGCTCTTCGTAAGTGCGTCAAACTATCTTTGGGCCTCCCAGTATCTATGCTCAACGAGCGTCTAATGGCTCTGGGGGTCCATAATACCACGGAAGAGCTCATAGATGCTCAGAGAATAGCGCGACAGGTGCGCCTCACGAGGACAAAAACAGGCAGAGCCATCCTAAATAGACTAGTCATAACCCCTCTGACCACGGTGCAAGATCGATTCGACATCCCCCGACAAATAAGAGAACGCATTCACGTCCATCCCCTCCCCAGACACATGCACCCTGAACACGACCAAGTCCTGAGAACCCTCCGGGCCCGATACCTTTCTAAAACATGGGACTCCCACCATTCAACAATCTACGCGAGCGGTGCCGGCCCCACCAATGGGGTACCACAGCAGCAGCCTGCTCGTCCAGTGGTAACTCCACTGCAATGGCATCCATCAAAACGACGGATCCGACCCGCGCGGAAGAGGTCGCCATCGCCCTGGCCATCTCTGCCCATCCTCGCGCCATAATACTAACCGATTCCCAAGAGGCTTGCCGAAATTTTCTCAGAGGCAGGGTTTGTCGCCAGGCCCTTCGCATAATTGCGAATCATCCGCCAGAAGGGGCACAGATCATATGGTTTCCGGGTCATCAGGGACAGAACAGGGGGGAACGTCGCCGCGCACGCGTTAGCCCGCGATTCCTTATTCCAGGCGTTCACCCCCGCTGGTTGCCCCCCAGGCAAGGGAGCCAGCCGATCACCTTCACCCCCTTCACTGCGTACCGCCTACAGGGAGATACTGCTTGAACAGAGGCTCGGCAGGAGGAGATTTCCAGCCCCTCACTCACAAGAATGGAGGAGGCGTTACTCCGACAGCTTCACGCGAACACGCTTCCAGTTCCCGCAACCCTACATAAATACTACCCGGACATCTATACCCAACACCCCAGTCAGTGCCCGCACTGTGACCAGACGGGAGATTTACTCCACATGATGTGGCACTGCACACAAAATCCCAACATGAAGAACATTACACCGAACAACAGATCCAAGACACAGTGGCAGGCCACCCTGCTCATCCAGCTTGCCAAAAATGACTCACGGACCGGGCTGAGAGAGCTACTCGTCGGCCACCGGAAGCCCCGTATTAGAAGGCCCGACCATGGCTCTGAGCAAATAAAATTCTCTCTCTCTATCTCTCTCTCTCTCTCTACGTAGAAACACGCCATCGGCAGCGAGAAGCGTCGTCGCCGCATCCTAGCGCGATAAATACATGCAACCGTAAAGCGCGAGGCATTCGGCGCATTTAGCGACGAACAGCTGATTTGTCAATTCGTGTCGAATTTCGATATGCGATGGCTGTGGCTAGGCTAATCGGCGCTAGGGTGAGCTTTGTAGGGCTGGATATCGATTAAAAGCATTAATTCCATTAATCGACTGGCAGTAATCAAATAATGAATTGGTTAATCGATTGGTGGCAAAAACTACATTTCGAGTTCGAAATCTTTTTTTCTTTTGCTATGGGGTCTTCCACACGGAAGAGTCAAAATCACGTACATTCTTGATTTTGAAGGCAATATGTGTGGTTGTCCACATGTGTTGGTTGTCCAGATGGGGCGTTAAACAGATCATCGCGTAGTAGATGTGGCTGGCGTATGGTGGCTAGAAGGAGTGCTTAGGGTTTCTCAAAGAAGCGAACCCGGAGCCCCTCGTCGTTGCCACTTCAAACGGGCCGTTTTATTTCTGGAATTATACGAGGGGGCTCTTATGATGTAAGGGTGACAGCGTTAGATGATCTAACGTAGAGTTTCACGGAGCTTGATTTATGGTTTAA
Organism: Haemaphysalis longicornis; assembly: GCA_013339765.2. NCBI lineage: Eukaryota > Metazoa > Arthropoda > Arachnida > Ixodida > Ixodidae > Haemaphysalis > Haemaphysalis longicornis. Next base: position 153,819 of record JABSTR010001261.1, read on the forward strand.
TGCGCTCACGTGAATTGAACCTATTAACTGGTAAAAAATTCCGCCGTGATTAATGCATTAATTGATTAATCGGTAGGGTAAGCTATACAGAAAGCTGTATAGTATCTGAGCAAGCTGTATAGCTTTCCTTTGTAGCCGTATGGCTCCATTTAGGCGGATGTCAAACTTTCCTTTGCAGAAACTTACTCCACCTTGGGGATTTCCCCTATATCTGTTCGATTAACACCAGTCCTTCACTTCGAGTTGTTGGTCAATTCGCTCTCGCGCTACAAACGGCTAGCCACCCCAAGGCATACGATTTCTTTGCGTACCTAGTGACAACAGTGTGCTGTATGACCTCATCGTGGCTCTAGGATTGCATGCCATTTGGAGGTCGAGGATGGCGGTGCGCCACGCTGACCCGCACGCTCTTACTGTGAGCAAATACTTTGCACAGAGTATTAGTTTGCTCTGTGAAGCGCACAAGTTGCAGACGCCCGATATGGAATGGCTACCTGTACTAGAAGAACTGTGTACGTTTGATGTCTATTTTAAGTTTTTCTGTCAGCCGAAGTTCGGCCGACGGTTTTTAATCTATCCGTGACATGTATTGTGTGTGAAAAAAGGTAATAAAGAAGAAAAAAATCCTGGTTAGCTCAGTTGGAAGAGTGACTGATCCGGTTAAGCGGTGGTCCCGGGGTCGAATCCTGTACCAGGACGAATTTTTCTTCAACTGCGCAGTTTCTGTGAAAGCTGTATAGCTTTCCTTTGTAGCCTTACGGCTAAGTTCAGGTGGATGTCTAACTTTCCTTTTTAGAAACTTGTAAATGGAATAACATGTTTACCTTTTCTCCACAGCAGTTGGCTGTAAACTGCCCGAATTTTGGTGAAACTCATCAGCAGTGCGCGACTCTTGGGAACGCAGTGCTTGTGGGAAACAGAGGTTTAGTGTAAATAAAAGCATAGCTTCTTGCCAGAAACAGGGCGTGATTAATAAATTGGTGCTTCGTGCTGACTGGCTTCAATACGCTCACCATATCCTGGCCATTTTGGGCACATTTTCACGTGAGCTGTGGATTGCCCTTCTGTGATAAATTTATTAGTGTATGATTTATAGCAAGCCATCAAATTTTTACAAACTGCCCTTTTTTATTCAAATTCAAATTCTCTTTTTTTGATTCCGAATTGATTTACAGAATGTTGGTTTGGGGCGCTACTACGGCCTACAATGATAACAACTTTGTTACCCTGCAAAAGAAAATGCTACGTATACGTGAGAATTATAAAGGGGACCGGCGTAATTTAAGAATGAGGCCTTTTTTAGAGAAACGTCTTTTATTAAAAGCAAACAAAGTCTATTTTTTAAACTCATGCAATAGATACACTACAATATGGCAAACAACCCCCCACCTCCCCAGAAATGTAAGCAGGTACATATGCAAGTCGTCATCCAAAAAGAAAGCTCCAACCAATACAAACAAACAACGGGTGACAAACAGTACAGTATCAAACCAATAAACTGCTAAATACATTAGATGAGAACGTAAATTTTGACCAATCTTTCCCTTGCTTTAAAAAGAAATCCAGAACATTTCTCATCCATTCAGGCCTCTCCTGGATAATGTGATCTCCCGAGCATGAGATGCTTCGCATCTAAAAAGTTCACATTCGTCCGCACCTCAAGGTGGGAGCACAAGACAGCTCGCGCTACAGACGCTGAGTTCGCGAAGCCAGTTACCGCCGGTTCTAGCGCTCGCTGACGTGTTCCACTTTGGGAGAAACGTGAAAGCCTGTGAACAAAACTATCCGGACCCGCCAGTCATGCATGGGGAAGATAATGATGTAGGTAGATGGATATGATGATGGCTGCTACTACCACAGTGAAAAGCGATGGCGTAACATGTAAAGCAATTTCACATCTAATGTAATGCCTGGTGATGTGTCCTTAGTGCTTACAGAGAAAGAACTTCTCCAACTTCGCTGCGGCTCAAGCCTTGCGCGACTTAGTGCAAGATTCGCCAATTTTTTATATTTTTGGTAATTTTTTTCATACGCTGAACACAAGTCCCAGAGTTTTCGTTCTCCATGGACGCGAGAAATTGGCGGGAGAGGGGGTAGATATGTACATATTTGCTGTAAAATTCAACCCCGCTTTCGAGGCTGTCCTTTTATTTGGTGTGACCTTTTCCGCTCCCAAACTACGGCTGTCACTTACCTCAGGAATGTTGTGATAAAAAAAAAAAAAAAAAACTGAAAGCCCTCATGACGAGAAAGCATGTTCCGTGGTAGACAAATCGGTATGGTACGCATAAACTCGTAGTTTTCCTTTCATAACTGCTTGTCTCATAGGCTACGCGTACTATTGTTGAGTTACACTTATTTCATGCTTACTCACAAGCCTTTATTTCGTTGAAAAAGAGTGACAGCTTTTATATCAGGTGTTTTGCGAAAATACACCGAGGGGAGGGAAAAGAAATACGGAGTTGCTGATGCTACGGCACACGTCCTAAAAAACAAGCTTGTTTCACTGACTAACGATCGGAAACCAGTTTTACGTAGGTATCCATTGCGAACGTGCGTACACAAAACGGACCGCTACTGGCATCTTTTCCGTGCTGATTCGTATTTGTATTGAATTATTCTCGTTAGGGAGCTGGATCAGACAGCCCTTTTTAACTATGTGAGATAAAATTTTCGATTCAAAATTAGTACTCATTTTTTAGTATTGGTGTATCTATATATGCACTTTGTTTGTTTGTTTGTTTCTCGTGCTATCACGAAAGCGTGATGCCATTACCGTCTGTATGAAAACTCCCGACGTCATCTAAAAGAGGAGGTCACATTTTGTAGGCGTCGTTGCTTGTCCAAATCTGCATTCCTCGCGCATCTGGTGGGATTTGCGGCTGCACAACGCCGTTTCCTGCCAAGGAGCGCCTTTAATCTAATTGGCTCGCTTGCGAGGCCCCATATAACCTGACACACACGAGGGGTTGCTAAAGACGGAGCTATATTAGCGGTTTACGACCAAATCATTACCGTCGGCATCGCTGCAGCACGTAAATTTGATAACATGGTGTGATTGCTTCGTATCGTGAGGGCGAATGTGAACGACTGTAGACTGCCGGTGCTCCATGTACGTGCAGCGCGGGTTTAGCTCCCTGCGTCGCAGCCAATCGAGTGCGAGCGCAGTGCGCATGCGTCCTATCCCCCTTCGAAAGAACGCGAACGTGAAGGAGTGCGTACTGCGGTTCATGTCCTCGTGCCCTTTGCACGGCGCGAAACGGGAGAGGTTAATAGCCATAGTGGTCTTGAGCGAAAATACAGATTAAAGCTCATTTTACGCGCATGAAAACATTGAAGCTTCACCGGAATTCCCGCTCACTAATGTTGCCACGGACGGGTTTAGAGAATATGGACAGTATTCTATAATTGATTGATTGATTGATTTGGGGGGGCTAACGTGCCGCCTACTACACATACGATGAGGCGCGCCGTAGTGGAGGGCTCAAGGGTAACTTTGACCACCTGGACATCTTTACTTGCGCCGAAATTTTGAACATACGGGCGTTTTTGCTTTTCGCCTCCATCAGAAGCGGCCGCCGCGGCCGGGAATCGCACCCGCGTCCTTGGGTCCAGCAGCAACAACGCCTTAGCCACAGCCACTTCGACTACAATAAGGATTGTTGGGTGCCCTGAAGAAATTTCAACTGATATGAATAACCTTCGTCCTAGCAACTGAGTTGCATGTATCAAAAGACGACAAAAGTGGGAACCCTCTTGCAAGTGGTATACGATGTCCTCCAGGATGACGTGCACAGCGCTTGGACAGAAATTACTCGATACTGTTCAGGGAGAAGGGGATCTCCAACACAGACGTGCAGGCGAAACGGGAGCATCTATCATAACAAGGATCAAAATTTGACAGGCATACGGGACGAACAATGGCCGCATATGCGCCGCGCCTCTGAAAACTCCGCTGCTGTTTTTTGTAACCACACAGCTTTGGTTACCACGGAGAAAATATCCCTGCATGGGTACTTTTTATTTATCCTTCGTCACAACACCTCTGAACTAAGTGACAGCCGTTACTTGAGAGAGGAGAAAGCCGCTACAAAAATCACAACTTCAGCCAGCAGCGGAACGTATTTTTTTGCAATGGCGACAAATCTGCAAGAGATTCACATTTCGGATGTGCTTTTTCAGTCACAGTCATATTTTTTGTCTCTTTATAATGTGATGCATCACAAAAGCCCACCTCGAGACACCGGATAGGCAGGCAACACTATGCCGCTCGTGAACACTTTATGGAGCGCAACAAGCCCCGTTTTTGAGCGCGCGTAGTTTGCTAGGGCCCAGCAGCGGCGGATTCGGTCACCACTCATGGCTGCAAGCGGAAATGTAACCAGCGAAACCACAGCGCTACCCTTTGAAATATGTCACGCTCAGTCTTACACGCCAGTAGAGCGACGGTTAAACTTATCAGATAGGGCGGCGGGGACAGCGCGAAGGCACCCCAGAAACGCCGCTCCTTGGTTCCCGACGGCCCTCCTACGCGGCGCAGCGATGCGGTTTGGGCCTTAGTTTGGCCAGCGCTACCGTGCTCCGTTTACGTCTGCGCGGACCTGTACGCTACAGCACACGCAGGCACGCACGTGCCCGCACGCGCACACACAGACGCACATTCGCACGTGTGCAAACACACAAGCACGCACAGCTCCGTACGTTTGCTGGCAGAGCTGGCGAAGAAATCGGCGAAGGGCTCACGCACTACCAAGCGCTGATTGAATACAATGGTTGGTGCACCCGTGTGAAGTTGGCCAACGTGTGTTTATCTGGACATCACTGGTTTGGTGTTTTCGAAAAACGACGAAGAGACTCTGTCAAGTTGGGGCTGCTTGGTTGAAGGGATCGAGACCTGTTTCCGCGATTCCTGCGCAAAGAAAAAGCGGGCAGAGCAAACACACCTGGAAAGGGCCCAAATCCCCGGGGAAACGTGCCCTATGTACAGAGCGAATGTTCTAAAGCTCTGCAGGGGCGTACATCCTCAGATGTTCCATGATGTCCCAAGAGGATGTTGTCATTACATTGTCTGTGTGTTCGTGAATTGAACAAGTTGGCTTTGCCTTTAGAATACCCTGCTTGCAGTGTAGTTAGCTTCAAAGGAAGGAGCTAGCATCGCAGGAATAATGACGCTTTGAGCTATAGCACCGCCTCCTTGTGGTAACGACGGTGGTGGTGAAAAACATTTATTTTTTAGGAGAAAGAAAAAAGAAAATAACTTGTAGAAAATAAAAATGAAGGACAGAAGGGGACGGTGAGTACAGACGGGAAGGGCATCGTCGAAGGCGCCTAGCTCTTTTCGATCAGCCGCGATGATTCGGTCACGGATGCAGGATGTTGGTGGTTGTGGTTTGCGGGAAAGGAAAATGAAAAGAAGTGCACTGGGGTTATTTTTGAGTTTGGCAAGGAACTCACCTGCATACAACCCAGTGCGGGGTTGTATGCAGAAAAACGTTACCGTCATCGTCCTGTATCCGAGTCTGCACCTGTTTAGTCGTCGTTCCCAATGCTTTTACATGAACACAGATTTTTTTTTTTTGGGAATGGGGGGGGGGGGGCGGGGGGGGGGGGGCGGGGGGGGGGGGCGGGGGAGCACTTTTATCCGTCTTACGCATACCTGCATGAGACCCATCGTTCACCCGCACTTTTAATTTTCCCTTCTACTAGCTTTTGTGCCTCAAATTTATTTTCTCAGTACCACCTTCACCGTAAGTGCGAATCCTCTTCCTGAAATCCCAATTTTTTGCCTCTCTGTGCGCTTTAGAAGCCCGTTGTCACTCTTCTAGCCAGTTTGATTTTCTTGTCCCACCAGCTTCTTTGTTTTCTTTTACCCCTCCAACGGTTTCTATTCTTTCCGTTGTTTACTTCTTTTTGCATACAACTCACCAGCTCACCATATTCCCACACTTTCGTGGGATGGACCTCTAATTCTCTTTCAACGTTATTGACGCTGTCTACTATATGTTTCTCGCTTAATTTGGCGCCCGAATTCCGTTGTTTCCTGTCTAGCCCCTCCACTGTCAAATTTCAGGATCATTCGCCTATGTTCGCTACCCAGGCTGCCTTTTCCTTCTTCATCTATCGCCATTTGGTTTAACCGCTCGTACGTGTGCTCTGAGACTAGGCCGTGGGCTATGCAAGGCTGTCTATGGCCGCATTGCCACGTTACCTGCCCATCACATTTATGCTACCTGTTAACTATCAACAGCTGTCGTTCTTGACATATATTAGAACTAGAGCGCCGTTGTAATCCGTATATCCATCTAGACCTTCAATGTGGGCATTTAAGCCTGCTACTAATATCACCTCGCCGAATTCTTTAAACTCGCTTATGTCCTTGCTGAAACCGGTTACCGACTCTTTATTTTGTCCTCTGGCGTCATCCCCCAACCACAGATACGCCATTCCCAGTCGCGTCTTTTTTCCTCCCACCGTACCACAAACCCATGAGTTCTCCTCACAGCCCTGATTCTCCCTTTGCCCCTTTCCTCCTCGCCTAATCAGTCTGCCCACGCCCTCACCTTTCCTCTCTCCTGCCGCCCTGCTGCTCCCCACCCACACGTAGTTATCCATCCGTGGTGGCTCCTCCATATCTCTCAGGTGGGTTTCGGTGAGGGCGTACACGTCAATTTATTCCTTCTCAAGTTTGTATCTTTATCCACTGTTCCTGCTTGCGTCCGCCTTGCAAAATTATACAGCCAAATTTAATTCCTCGGTTTCTTTTCTTTTCCTTGCTCTACGTATCCGCCGCCGTGCATCAGTGCCCCATCCGCCCTGCCTTTCGCTACCTCCTCCACTCAGACCACCTTCGTGAACGCTCGGGGCCCCCTAAAAATATACTGCCCGGGCCGCGTGTCGCCGCCCCACGGGTTCCGCTAGGCGATCGCTGAAGTGTACGCCGTCGAACACAAACGCCCCGTTGCTGTCTTCACGGTCCAGGTCACGGTTCAGCTTGACCACCGCAAAATTCATCGCTTTCCGTAGAGTCCAAAGCTCCCGGCTTTGCCGCAACCACAGCCCATCGCTTCAAGAACTGCTCGCTGCGCCGCCTAGTGGGGAGCACCGCATTGCTCCGGTGTCATGTGCTGCACCCGTGAAGGCTACCGCAGAAACCCTTACACAGTGGGCAGTCTTCCAAATACAGTTCTCTCTCTCTCTCTCTCCTCTCTCTCTAAACCCCACAGGCCTGAACTCTGAACTTTCTGAAGTCTGGCGGTTGATGCCGCTGAACGAGATCATTCCCACTGGGCAATTACCGCTACTTTCACCCCCCTCACAAAGGCTCAAGCCACTCCACTGCTGATGTTCCCACCTATCCCACGACGCACCAGGGACATATTGGAACGTACCAGGGACATATTGGAACATTGGGCAGACAGAAATATCCACCTCCTCATCCACAACTCACCAAAGAAGAAGCAACGAAGTTAAGAAGACTCCAAACTAACTCTTTCCCTCACTCCTCACAGTTGCCCATGATTCATCCCAGTCTGTACAGTTACGACTGCCAATTCTGCGGCACCCCCAACACTCTCTACCACGTGGTGTGGGAGTGCAAGGGTGTGAAGAAACTCCCAGGGGTCCTGGCGCCATCGAAGGAGCAGTGGGAGGCCCTGCTGTCCAGCGAGGTCTTGGATGACCAGCGCGGTCTGGTGATCCGGGCCAGACAAGCAGCCGAGGACCATGGCATCCTGGACTAGGGACGCCACCCACCCTGGGTGGTCAATGCTACTACAATGAGTTTCCTTTTATAGGAATCAATAAACGTTTATTTCTTATCCTCCTCTCCCTCTCTGATGTCCAAACTTTTGTAGCTCACCGCTACGCCTGATGCATCAAACCAAGGGAACTGAAGCGGTACGCTCGTGAGGACATACCTATTCGCACGGAGAACTGAACTCTGCATGTCACTTCGCCACCGTTACAGCAGTTCTGATTCTGAGCACTTTGACAACGACACAGCGGCGATCGAGCTAGACCACAGACGCCCCGTTTGTTATCGCTGCGGCCCGATATCGCCGCAGTCACCGTCAAGGCCGACGGTACGGCCGGCCGCCGCCATTTCCTCGCCGCGACGCCGGTGATTATTACAGCGACTTCGGCGTGTCTCCTGACCGGTCCCCGATAAATGTGCTTCGACTGGCGCCCGCGCGAAATGGGCACCCGGTTTCTGACAGGAGTGTAACACCGCCTTTTCGCTCCCGTTCGCCATCGCAACGATGATGTTCCCCGCCTCCGGAAGGCTGAAGGGGCATGATGCTGCCAGTCCGCGCTTATGTATCCTTTCTCCCGTCGATTTGGGGAGCGAAAAACCCTCGTACTCTGCCTGCTAGTGCACGACGACGGCATTTGTCCTGACCCCAAGAAGATTGAAGTAGTTACTTCGTTTAAGCCATTAGGGTCTCAAAAAATCTACGAAATTTCCTGAAACTCTATCTGCCCTCATTTCTGTCGAAAGTAGCCTACTCCACTCACTCATCAGGCTGCTACAAAAAAAAAATGTCTCTTTCAATTGGACTGCAGACTGCGAATCCCCATTTCGCCCACTAAAATTTATTCTATCTTCGGGACCCATACTTCACCACTTTGACGCTTCCGCCCCGACTGAAGTTCACACGGATGCGAGCGGTGTGTGTCCAGCGGCATTGCGACAGCGAACAGTTGATCACCTATGGAAGTCGCTCCCTTAGCAATTAATTGCACGATGACTGAACAGGAGTGCCTGGCCATTGTTCTTGCTACACATAGATTTCACTCTTACCTCTATAGACACGCCTTCACCGTCACCGGTCGCCACTGCTGGCTGGTAAACCTGCGGCTTGCGTGCTGGGCCTTGAGTCTTCAGGAATTTAACTTGAGTATGGCCGACGAGAGCGGTCGCGAGCACGCCGACGCCAGCAGTCTACCTCGTCTGGCTGTAGAAAGTACGCAGACAACTTTGATGAATACCTGGCGCCTATCACACCGACATTTCCTCCTCTACCTACTTTCAGACTTTGACATCAAAACGACAAGTCTCTAGAGCCCTTGTTCACTTCCGCACGTGGCTTAACGTTTCAAAACCGTTTTTTTGCCGCCGTGACGGCATGTTTTATAAGGACTACTGTGCAAATGGTTCTTATTACCTGCTTGTGGTGTCCCAAAGCTAACACCCTTCCATTCTCCAAGTAATGCACGAAGACGCTACGGCTGGCCATATGAGACTTGCACGAACCCTCCATCGCTTGCAGCAGCGTTTTTATTGACCAGATGCGCCAGACGACTGAGAGGTACGTCTCAAGCTGCGTATACCTTCTCAACGCCACGAACGTCCAGCGAGTTGCTCCCGCCAGTCCACTTCACACTGTCAACCCACCAACCTTGTATTTTGAAAAAGTGGGAGTAGATCCTTCTAGGACTATTTCTCAGGTCATCACGTGGCAATGGTTGGGTCGGCGTAGCGTTCACTACCTCTCGCTTCATGCGGAGGCCGACGCTTTGCCATCCGCAACGGCCTCTGCAATTGAACGCTTTATGCTTCGCCGCATTGTGCTTTTTCTCCATGGGCCCTGGTATAGCGGACTTCCTTTGCCGGGTGGAAGAAGCACGTACGCTTTAACGTTTTCCTTATCTAGCCCCACAAGGCTCTTCGAAGCGACGTATATGACCATCACCACCGTGACAATACCTACCAGCCGGGAGACCTAGCGTGCCTTTAAACACCGCTACGCAAGCGTGGCGTGTGTGAGAAACTGCACCCGAATTACGAAAGCCCTTCTGTGGTGCTTCAAAGGCTAGGCGACGTAAACTATGCCTTATCCAGGCTAACTAACAGCGGCCATTGTGGAAAGAAGACTCTGAAAGAAGACTCAAGCTATACATGTCGGCAGCCTGAATGGTTTCATCGCGGTGAAACCGACTGACTCGCCAAGCTAGCTTCGTCTGCGACGGGCCAAATTTTACACCAACGCTGACTCCAAAATGTGTAAGACTGACTTGCGTTGAATTGTGATATCATGAACTCAATGTCGTTGGCCAACTTATTTCGCTGTACGCCCAATATGTACCGACGGGTTTACAAAAACCGACGGATTTGCTGTTGGTTCGTATGTGCGTACCGTCTCAGAGTGTCACCCTCGGTGCCGTGCCTTTTTTTGTTGTTTTGGTTTTCTCCCTATTGAGCTGTATTCGCCTCAGGGGACGCCAAATGGATAGAATGGCTGCGATCAAGAAAACATTGTCGCTTGCAAATTGCCGGAGCTGATTATATTTGCCTGTTTTCAAGAAGAAAAAAAAAGGGGGGGGGGGGGGCAGTTTTTTTTGACGTTTTTCCAAAGGTCGCTTTTGGCGGTAGTCCAGTTACGTGCCAGAGGCGACGGGCCGCACTCATGGTTGGCATTTTGCTGCAGGATTTTTTCTCCCATTCTGTTCAGGCCAAATTCATTTTTTAATGCGTAGCATTCTTTTCTGAGTACCACCACAGCTAGGACGGTGTAACGCCCCCCATTTCGACAAAAATGCAGATATCACGGAAGTTCCACCAATAATCACTATAATAGCGTAAATACAGATAACTGGTCGCACGAAATTTTGGAAAACTAAAAAAATAAGAAAAATACAAAAAAAATACTTAAAAGGACGAAACGTGTAACTCCCTGCATTTCCACAATAACGCAGATTTCGCGAAAGTTCCACTTGTAATGTTATAATAGCGTAAATTGCTTGAACGAAATTTTGAAAAACCAAAACAATAAGAAAAATATAAAATAATTACGAAAACTGGGTAACCATGTAACGCCCCTTATTTCCACAATATTGCAGATTTCGGAAAAGTTTCAAATGTATTCGTTTATAATAACGTAAATGGAGATAATTGGTCGAACGAAATTTAGAAAGACTAAAAAATAAGATAATTTAATAAGATAAAAATAGCATAAAATAAGACAAAAATATAAAATAATTACGGAAAACGTCAAGACGTATAACGCAGGGCATTTCCACAATAATGCAGATATCGCGAAAGTTCCACCTGTAATCGTTTTAAAAGCGTAAATGGAGATGATTGGCTGAACAAAATTTTGAAAAGCTAAAGAAATAGGAAAATATAAAATTATTACGAAAACTGGCGAACCGTGTAACCGCCCTGAATTTCCACAATAATGCAGATTTCTGGAAAGTTTCAAATGTAATCGTTATAATAACGTAAATGGAGATGATTGGTCGAACGAAATTTTGAAAACTAAAAATTAAGAAAAATATAAAATAATTACGGAAAATGTCAAAACGTATATAACGCATAGCATTTCCACAATAATGTAGATATCGCGCAAGTTCCACCGGAAATAGTTATAATAGCGTAAGTGGAGTTCATTGATTGAACGAAATTTTGAAAAACTGAAAAAATAAGAAAGATATAAAAGAATTACCAAAACTGGCGAACCGTGTAACGCCCTTCATTTCCACAATAATGCAGATTTAGGAAAAGTTTCAAATGTAATTGTTATAGTAATATAAATGGAGATAATTGCCGGACTAAATTTTCAAAACTAAAAAATATGAAAAATATTACGAAATTACGGAAAATGGCAAAACGTATAATTCGTGGCATTTCTATAATAATGCGGATTTCGCAAAATTTCCACCCTTGATCGTTAAATTAGCCTACATGGAGATAATCGGTCGAAAGAAATTTCGAAGAAATAATAAATAAGAAAAATATGAAAAAATACGGAAAATGACAAACCGTATACCTACATTTCAACAATGACGCAGATTTCGCGAATTTTTCCACATCGAATCATTACAATAGCGTAAATGGAGATAATTTGTCGGATAGAATTTACAAACAACCAAAACTTTGACTGTAAAACTCACACTCAAGACAAGAGGCATAAGATTGCTACGCATTACTAGATAATCCCTGAATTTCCGCAAATTTTTTTCCACTTCCGCCATTACCTCCCTAGTACATTTATTCAATTTGAAAAAAAGAAACTATTCTTTAAGTATTTTAGTTTCTAAGTAGTGATCCTGCACCCTCCTTTAGCGCGGATTAAAATGGGCTTTTGAGTGCTACCGTGTATGACACTTAGCAACGCTATTTATTTATTTATTTCAGTTCACAGACTCTCATGTTTTCATTCCCTCATATGGCGTAGCATGCTAAGCGATATGGCTCGGCTAACCTCGCTTTTACCATTAAATGCATTCTTCTCTCTCTCTCTATTTTAGTAGACCGCCATTTTTATAATTATTTTAGAATACTGAAGCCGGGAATCACATATCATCCTCTTGTCTAGTTTTCTCGATCTGTGGCTTCTGCAGTGTGCACTCTTTTATTTTCGTCGACATTTTTGTGCTTTTATCTTCAGCGTGTTCGCGAGTTTAACCCTAATTCAGTTGGCTTTGCCTTCATAATACTCTACTTGCAGTGAAGTAAGCTTCTAAGGAAGGAGCTGCTAGCTTCGAAGGAGTAATGATTGGTTGAGCTGTATACGGGGCTAGCTCGCACTTATTTTAGCAATGGTAACGGTGACAAACATTTATTTTAACCAAACTTCTGAGGCACAACTTCTGGCTATGGCTGTGGCCACAAGAAAAGTTCCTAGATTTGTGTGAAATAACTGACTGCCTGTCCTTTCGGATTCATTTGATAAAACTGAATAATCTATTTCCCTAAGAATGTTTTGGCCCCATTTCTGAAACCCATATTGTCTGTGCGTGGTATTGTGTGGGTTTCCGAACGTACGGGCACAGTGTTCAATGAGACTGCGGATCCTTAGCTGGCTTCACTGTGGGTGCCGCCAATGTTAATGTGCCCATTATGACATCCAAACTGTGGCCCGCTTTCGACGATAGCTCATGCTCAGTGGCCGATCCAACCCTATCCTGGATAGGAAAGAGTGTGAACGCTTAAAATTTCAGTTCAATTCCAGTGGCGTAGCAAGAAATATTTCTGGGGGATGTTATACCTCGCTGGTAAAAAAGAAATTAAGATAGTGTGCGCCCAAGCAATATCTTATTTTCGTTTTGTTATTTTATTCTTCTTTTTAAACTTAAATTTATTCATGAAGTGCGTAAAAAGCATGGGCGAAAAAAAAGGCAGAAAGAAGAAGGGGGGAAAGGGGGATACACCGCTTAAAAAAATTTCGGGAGGTGTTCTGACACCGAACTAATAATATTTAAGGCGATGTTTTTTTGCTTTGTTTTTAATTCCGCTGCCATCACCGCCAGCTACACTACCCCCTCTTTTCTTCCGGCCTATCACTCATCCTCCCAGATGCGCGATGACTCAAAACCCATATATACGTTCTACCATACAGCAAGGAGCAGTGTCGTTCTGGACTGAGGAGTCCACGTACCCAAAGAAAATGCTTCAATGACACAGCTATAAAGATATATGTTTGTCTTCTCTCTCTCATCTTCTCTAGAGCAGTGGGAAAGCGAGCTGACCAGCTCGCGGCTTGAAGGCAGCAGCGCTACGAGCAGCAGCGCTAGCCTGGCTAGCCCGCAGCCTTATGGAATGAAAAAACGCCACCATTTTTTTTGTATTAGTTTTTTTTTCTTACATCGGCTCCAATCGACGTATCTCACCGCCGCCACCCCCTTCGAATTGGATGCGTCGTTAACGTTCCCAATTGCAATCCAGGACGGCGCACCTGAACATCGATCGCATGCGTAAAATCTTGATATGAAACGTGGCACAACGTTTACTTTTCACGTTCAAAAGCGTTCGACAATCTTTTAAGAACGCGTGCTAACTGACCGCTTCTACCTCTGCCGTACCATTTCTCACGAGGTGCAATTTTCGGTTTCGGGGCGAAATTTCTCCTTCGTCTGGGAAGCAGCCCGCGTGCTGGCAACCATGTGCGACTGTTTATGATGCTTGCCGCCGTTCCCGTTGCTCCGATGATGTAGCAGAAACGAGGACATCGTCGTTTGCAGCACAATTCGTAGGCTTTGCAAAAACTCCGTTTGCCAAGTGTTGAAGTGAGCGGTGTCACGGCGGCGCATATACTTGCCCACAGCGCGAAGATGGCGCCGAAGGATGCTTCGACTTGTCTATTTAGGCTTCCCACACTAACCGACGGCTGGCTGATTAAAGTGCACTGGTAGGGCTGGCTTCCGCCGATTTTCGTCGCCTCTTGTGCCCGAGGAGGCTTGTGAATCACCGAGGGCCACGGCCTGTGCGTCCTGAAAGATAAAACTCCAAGATTCCGGGTCTGACGTGGAGCCTGCTTCATAAATGAAAAGGCGACGTTACTGTTTCTTTTCAAATACCTGCTCCCCTCCCTCCCCGTTGTCGTGAAAAATGCTTTCTACTAGGAATGGCTCTGAAAGCAAGGTTAGTACGCGAATGCGGGATGTCTGTGCTATTGCATGTGTCTGTGAGCGTGCTTGCATTGCTTGAGACGGGCGTCTTAGTTTTCGGTGCCATTAACCCCATGCCACCGTGTTGCGCGCTGTTGCTGTGAAGCTAGTGGGTGGCTGCGTACGCGATGGACGGGTATAGATGACCGCCACAAACAAAACAGACCGTCTTGTGCGTAAACAAGCTAGAAATCACCTTTGTGACTATTTTTTTAAGGTCGACCGTCTTCTATGAATATCAACAAATCATTAATGATGCGTCGATTACTAGAATATGCATGTGCTTGCTGCGCGCATTTACCCTTAGCTACTTTGGCATCGTGATGCATAATAGGTTTGCGGGAACGTTGTATAAACAGCACTTGAGGGGTGCTCGCCTAAGTCATGAAATACAGGCTCGTCGCAAAAGCTCTCGTTCATTTGCTTCGAATTCTGATGTCGCTTATCACGGGCGAGTCTGAGAACTGACGAGGTTGCCACTTGCTCAGAAATGATCATTGGCTCTTCCATGGAGGCATCTTGAAGTTCACTAATTTTGTTACGTGTAATTTAACATATTTTCGCATGGCAGGTTCTGTCATGAAACAATGAATGGCTGTGATGTCATTTAGCCAAGATCCCATACGATAGCCTTGACTGTTCATCTCGCTTCTTAAGTGCTTGCGTCATATATGATGTCCACAGTGTCGAGTACTGTCACAAATGGTGAGAGATTGGTTTAGTAATAACCACTGTGGTGACTCACTGGCGTTGTTCTGCTAAGCATGTCATCGGGTTTCACCAAGAAGGGATACATTGAATTTTCCGGCCAGTCTCACTCTGACGGCAGCAGTTAAAATTTGCGTTCATGCACAGTGTTGTGTTTCGCCGAAAAATGGACATTTGTAGCTGCTGCTGTGAGGCATGTTCGTCTGCAGCCTGGCTTGGTCGTGAATGGTGGGCGACAGCAGCTACGCCTGTTCTGCACCCTGTCATCACACTCTGAGAATGGCCTTTGGTACCGTGCAGGGGAGTGCCATGAATCAAGAGCTGTCCATTGCGCCCGTGTCTTGCCATCGCTGCTTCCTAGCCACGTCTTCCAGGGACCACGTTGTCGTGGTGCTCTCTGGTGGCGCCAACCAGGAATACCACCGATTGATCCCTGCCCTTTTTCGGGATGTATCCACCATTTCTACAAAGTCGCTGCTCAAGGTCAGTTGTAGGCACCTTTGTCCACAGAAGCGACGCACACCTGAAAGAAAATAAGAGACTAGAATTCTCTACATTGTTTTTTATTTTTTCTTAAGCAATAGCTTTGCATAGCAAAAAATTAATAAACTTTTTTTGAACCCATGATGCGAAAATACAGTGCAGCTGTGCTGATGCTGAGCTGACGTTGCCATGGTACTGCGGCATTACAGTAACAATGTTGTGACACAGGCACGTTCACTACTGGCACCTCTCAGAGAACAAACTCTACCATAGCCTCCTTTAAAGGAGGCTATGACTCTACACTATAAAGCCACACTTAGGTAGATACATAACAGACGAACAAGACAGACACACGGAGTAGCCTTAGCCAGGCTACGGATAGGCCACACTTATGTAACACATTCACACTTGCTCACTGGGTCCCGAGACCCGTGTGCAGCAGGTGTGGAGAGGGCCTATCCGTAGTTCACATACTAATCACATGCAAGGCACTCCACACCACACGACGCAAACACTTTCCAGAAATCTACAGACAACAAATCCCACTCCACCCATCGCACTTCTTAGGCGATGAACCAATGTTTACTGTCAAACGTGTTTTTAAGTATCTATCAGAAGTTCAATTTCTGAAACTCATATCATATCATGCATAATCACAACCTGGCCCTCTACACCAGCCATCTCCATTGTCTTTATTTGTTTTTACCTCTGTTGCTATTCAATTTTAGTATTCACTTTTAATCTGTTGTAGCTAACCATCTGTTTTTGGCGCTCCTTTGCCCCAGCTGGCCTTGCCCCACTAAAATGCAACCATCATCAACTACCGGCACCTCTGTACCATCCACTCTACTGCACTCTGAAGCAGCACATGAAGTGACATATTTGCATGAACCCAACTTGCATAAATGTCAGACGTTCACTTACTGGTGATCCTGGCATTTCTGGTACATCTGTGTATCCATTTGCTGTCAAGAATGCGATATTACAACAAATATAAACACACCAAATGCTCAAAATGTGCTGAGGTTTCCTTCTGAAAACTGTCTCCAACATAGACGCAAATGCATCTGCAGCAATTTCAAACGTTATGGAACTGCGAGGGAAACGTTATAGAACATAATATGTATCTGGATGTATGGCCTCAGTCTGTCTCTGTGAGCACGTTTCTCCCTTCTTATCTTTTTTTTTGGCTTGCTTTGCAGCACAACACAGTACCGTGGTGACATTTGAGGTTAAGTGAACTGAAACAAGTGGTTTCTTACAAAACTTCTACAAGAGTATGGTGGTACAGCCCAAACAGCCAGCATTCGTAGTCTGGCGGTTGGCCTGGGTGTAGTCCTTCACTTCTAACAGTCGCCGTCAAGAGTGCTAGAGACCACCGAAAGCCCTCAGAAGATGGCGAATATTTGCGCGTTATGCCAATTGGAAAGTAGATTGAAACCGTGAATGTCGACCCAGTGGCCAGGTGTGTGGGATAGCTGGCGTGAGGACTGCAATGACAAAAATCCAAAGCACCACTTCCACGCAGAGGGTTAGCCCCGTCAGCCCAGGGGAGGTTTGGCCCACATGGCGGGATAAGCGCATGTGTTAAGCACTAAAAAATTTGTTGACCAATCACAAGAGGCTTACGTGTCGCTACGTCCGCCTGTTGTCTAGCCAGGAGTGGACAGCCTTTGGCAAGCAAAAAATGATCTTCGTGTGGAAGCTGAGTTGTGGCCTTCAAACGGCTAGCTTGTGATGAAGGAGCTTGGTGTAGTACTTTTTTTATAAGGTCCCAAATGAATCAGTGAATATTGAAGCAGTGAAAATCACGATGGGTTCAGATTGTCCAGCTTAAGCGGTTGTGTAGTCGTCAGTGTTTGAAATGGACTGTATGTCTAAATGTCAGTGTTAAGAAAGCGAGGCCTTTGCGAAAGTGGAGCAGCCATATTTACAGTATTTAGTACACCCTCCGCCATCACTCTTCATTGTTAAAATTGTATTGTTTTATGACGGTGATTGCATTGGCTGGCCCCCAATGTTTCCAATGCATTTTAGAGACGCTTAATTCAAACTGCCCCATTGCGCAAATTCGGTTAATTCGTAATTTTTGCTTGTCCCTGCCGGAAAATATCTGCGGCATTTGCCGGGTCTAGCTGCACATTGAGATCCTTATATTAGCAACAGTCACAAACAAAGCTGATTACCTGCATACACGTGTAAAATCGAAACTGCGAGCGCCAACAAACCCGTGTGTATTCAGGGGAAAAAATGAAAAGGCACGAGGGGAAGGCGCGTGATCCATTCGTGATTTCTGTTTCAAAGTGTGAATAGCTAGTGCTTCAGTATTGGGTGTGAATGTTGTATC
>JABSTR010001262.1:0-11932 GCA_013339765.2 Haemaphysalis longicornis
CAACACAACCACAAAATGTGAAAACTAATACGGTCCACTGATAAAATTGGCGAACTAAGGGTACTGCACAGTATTAATGTCCCTACAATCGTTCAGAGAGGCCCGTGTCCTTCAAAAAGCGCAGTAAGGCTTTTGTAGCCTTTTCGGCCTGTGACGGAAAACGCCTATGACACAAAGTTGTCTGTGCTGTAAAGGGGTGGTCGTCGAGTCGGCGATGTGTGGTGGAGAGCTGTTGCCTCGGCATTATAAATCGGTCACAATGGCACAGAAGGTGTTCAATCGTGTCGTCGGTGGCGCACACATCCCAAGCAGGGCTGATGGCCATTCCAATGGTGTAGGAGTAAGCACCGGTGAAGGCAACACCTAGCCGCAGGCCACAAGGTAAGGTGACGTCCGGGCATGGCACGTTATTAGGTAGTTGGCGCTGCAAATCTGGGTCGAGCGAGTAAAGACGAGCGTTTGAGAACTCGGGTGTATTCCACTGAGCGAGAGTGACTTCCCGGGCAATGGACCGCAGCGACCTTGCTGCATCAGTGCGTGATAGGGGTCTACATGGATGGGTCGGTCACCATGTCGGTCACCTGAAGCCGATTACTTATGTTTTGTGGGGCAAAATTGGCAGTGGTTTGGTATGCATGCTTTTGATGTGCTCATTTTGTGCGGGTGCTGCCGCACAGAGGCCACGACAGTTCCACTGCAACCGCAGAAGTTTATCACCGGTGGACATAATTGTTTCCCCGCTATGTAACTTCGTGCTTTGCTATGTTTCAGTTGCAGTATCTCACCACCGTGCGAGGGTCAATGCACGGCAATCGTGAGGTTACAGAACACTGTGGCGACTGCGTTCGAGTGGGTGGGTGCTCTCGTAAAGACTGGCAAGTTTGGTCTTCGCTTTTCATCTTCTCGTCAGCAAGGGCTCCGTCAAGTTGCTTCTGAAGTGTGTCTAGATCCCGTCGCATGGCGGCGATCTCTTGTTGCAGTATATAGATGCTGTCTGGGAGGTCTGGTTGCCTGGACCACCATGGCGATCTCTTGGCCCGAGAAACCTGCTCCCTAGAATCTGTGGTCAACGTAGATGCTGCCGACTGCTCAGTCATTTCAGGAGGAGGTTCAATCCAAGCCTCACTCTCACAGACGGGTTGTAATCTTTCCTGCACCGGCGCTATCGGCTTTATTTTACTCTTTAGCGACGGGAAAGCATTCTGGCTAGCAATGTCTGGCGGGGACATGCCTTTTGCTTCGAGTCTGCTGCATGCTTACGCACTTGGGGCTGTATGCACTTCCGCACGTGCTTTAACCTTTTGGCTTTTGTTGAGCATGCGGGATCACGTGCCGTGTGGCCTTTCGTATAACATAAGTTGCAAATGGCATCGCGTTTGCGCATGGCTCTTTCCTAGGTTGCGCAGACAGGCGCGTTCGGACAGTGTTTCTGGAGGTGCCCATCTTTGTGACAGCGGTAACAAACGAACGTCCGGGCGCATACGGTTTCAGAGCACAGAATTTAAAACAATTTTTCACCATTATAGGTGGACAGCTGTTGTCAAATGTGACCAAATCATAGTTGGTGCTACCCATGCGTTTTCTGTGGAGAATTTTCAGCGATTCAGAAGTTGTTATAATGCGGAGGTCCTCGTCTGTATCATTCTGGTCTACCCGGATCACTGCGCGAGAGCATCCGTGTGACGTTATAGAAGTGGTCAGGTCAGAAGAAATATTGAGTACGCCCCCAAAAAATTCTCCATGATTTGTGGGCGCCCGGATACGTATTCGTGGCGCGCCAATGACTCCGACAATCGAAGGCGTTGGTGGTTACCATTCTGGGACCAAGAGTCACCAACTATATGTACTGCAAAGGACTAGAAACGCGTTGTTATCTGTACAAAAACACTTCCGTACTGCTTCGAGTGCTTCAAGCAAGCCCATCGCTCTGACGTGAGCCCCACGCCACACTTAACAGGATGCGAACGCTGCGGTGGCCGTGACCCATAGGCTAACCACCTGGGCAACCCCAATTGTGAGCTGGGCCAGGGGTACCGCCTCACCGCCAGCAAGGAACGTAGGATTCGGTTCCGGGAGCCCTACCTCTTCCGACGAACGAATTCGGAACGCGAGGACCCCTCACTCCCACTAAGTCTGCCCATAGGTACCGCAGTGCCACGTAGGGAAACAGTACGCCAGCCGGCGCTAAAATTCAAGATCTACCGTCCGATTCTAGGGAACCATTCGCTGTTTCGGTAAAAGTCCAGACAACACGCAGGTAGTGAGGGCGGGAAGACAACGACAGAAAGAGCCGTGAGCTGAGCTGGGCATGCGCTCTCTCCCAGTGCTCCTCTCTCCAGTACGCAATGTAACAATGTGACAACCTTAAACACGAAATAAAGACACGGAGGGAAAAAGAAAGGGAAAAGAGCTCCGAGAGGCCCGAGGTGATTCCATATATCCACAAGGTGACACATAACCTTAAGAAAGTGGCGAACAGGCACAATGTACCCGTTGTTTTTTCAGCGCCGCGAAAGCTGGCAAAGTTGTGCGCGCGCATCCCTGGGGATGCCAGAAAAGGTGCTGCCTGTGGTAAAAAGCACGCACTGCGTTATGTGGATTGCGCAGTGGCTGCAGTATATGAGTTGCCACTGGACTGCAGCAAGTCCTACATAGGACAAACCGGGCGATGTGTAAATGACCGGGCCCGCGGACATGAGCTGTCCCTCACAAAGGATTCCGGTGCGAATCTTCCGGCGCACTGCGCAGAATGTAAATGCGTGCCTCTGTTTAATCAGTTGAAGATACTGGGCCGCAGCAGGGATACGGTGGCACGTGAACTTTTGGAGGCATACCATTTTAAAAAAAGGGGCAAAGATTGTGTCAGCCAGACATCGGTGTATTTGCGGGAGAGTGAGTTCCGCCTTTTGTGCCGTAATCGGTAGCGCGCATGTGGCTTGCCTTTTTTAGGTCTTCTGTGCGCAGGCGCGCCCCTGATGTATTGACATTTATATGTAAAAAGGGTTTTCGAAATAAACTAGTTGGTAGTGAGCGCGCGTCCCGTCTACTGTGTTTCTTTGTCCTCGTCCTTTGCGCTCTTTTTAATTTTCTTGAAAGACACGGAGGGCCGAAATTTCTTCACGCAAAGCCGTAATGGCACCCCAACGGAAGAACGCACCTGCACCTTCCCCCCAAAACACAACCGGGCACAATCCCTGAGGATGCCTCACTACTAGCCCACTTCGACACCTCTGGCAAAACCCGTTATGAAAAAGAAACGACGACGGGAACAAGCGTCATCTATGCAAGACGAAAATATCGTAAGTTGTATAAACGAAGAAGAATTCCAAAGCCGTTGTGAGGATTTAGCACTCTCGTTTACGCCCAGCTAAACATCATCCCCGCTCAGCAAGGACAACTTAGGAGTCAAGTGGTGCAGCTGTCTGGACAAATGAAGAGCACCCAAATCATAATCGAGCGCCTAGAACTTTAACACTCGACAAGCAGCAGCTGTCACTTAGGAAGGGGGAAACCGTACATCCGCCAAAGACAGACACGACGGGACAGCAGAAAGCTACACCAGAAATAATTAAGACTAACTGCAGACAGAGTCCACAATACCCGCTACTAATCTGGAAGTGGAATTACCGAAGGTTTAAAATGAAGACGAGTGACTAATAACAATATGTAGGTAATCAATCACATCTCCCCAATCAATAGCTCTGCAAGAAATGACCGAGCCGGCCAAAATTCCAGGCTACGCAACCCACATCACTAATAATAGTAAGGATGTCTGCGCCCTAACTAGAAAACAAATCACGCCATTCTACACCCTTTGACAAGAAACTGGCGATAATAATCTAAATGAAGTAGTTCCTAAAAAACGGAAGATGTCGTAGAAGTTTCATCTTCAGTATCTATAGCGGGCGGAAAAACAAAGCTCCTGGAATATCAGATATCATTCGACACGCAAACAGAACGTTCTTGGATTGGAGACTCAGCACTTTGAAGTCAAGGCGCATTCTTAGATATCTCGTAGACCCCACCAGTGGGCAATGTGGGCAATGTGGCAGCAGCAGCAGCAGCATGCTCAGGCTCTTATGTTTTACGCAGCTCCTTTGTTGCCAGGCCGGAACGACCATCAACGCCGCCGCCATGCCCGGTAGTACAGTATGCTGGACAACAGCTGCTCTCGACCTTCTCAGGGAACGTGAACAGGTGCGCGTGTGTCCGTGCGTGCGTGTGTGTGTGTGAGTGTGTGCGTGTGTGCGTGTGCGCTTGTGTCTCTGTGTGTGTATTTGCGTGCGTGCGTGCGTGCGTGCGTGTGTGTGTGTGTGTTTGCGTTCGTGCGCGCGTGCGTGTGTGTGTCTGTGTGCATGCATGCATGTGTGCGTGTGTGCGTGTGTACCCGTGTGTGCGTGCGCCTGCGTCTGTCTGTGTGTCTGTGTCTGCGGGTGTCTGTGTGTGTGTATTTGCGTGCGTGCGTGTTTGTGTGTGTTTGCGTGCGTGCGTGTGTGTGTCTGTGTTCGTGCATGCATGTGCGCGTGTGTGCGTGTGTACCCGTGTGCGCGTGCGCGTGCGCGTGTCTGTGTGTGTGTGTGTTGCGTGCGTGCGTGCGTGTGCGTGTGTCTGTATGCGTGTGGGCGCGTGCGTCCGTGCATGCGTGTGTGTGTGTGCGTGTGTGTGTGAGTGCGTGTGTACGTGTGCGCGTGTGTCTGTGTGTGTGTGTTTGCGTGCGTGCGTGCGTGTGTGTGAGTCTGTGTGCGTGCATGCATGTGCGTGTGTGCGTGTGTACCCGTGTGCGCGTGTGTCTGTGTGTGTGTGTGTTTGCGTGAGTGCGTGCGTGTGTCTGTGTGCGTGCGTGTGTGTGCGTGCAGGTGTGTGTGCGTGCTTGCGTGCGTGCGTGCGTGTGTGCGTGCGTGTGTGCGTGTGTGTGTGTGTTTGCGTGCGTGCGTGCGTGTGTGTGTGCACTCGTGTGTGCGTGCGTATGTGTCCGTGTGTGTTTGTGAGTGTGCGTGCGTACGTGCCTGCGAGTGTGTGTGTGGGCGTGTGTGTGCGTGTGTGTGCTTGCCTGCGTGCGTGTGTGTGTTTGCGTGCGTGCGTACGTGTCTGTGCGTGCGCGCGCGTGTTTGTTTGCGTGTCTGTGTGCGTGCGTGTGTGTGTGTGTGTGTGTGTGTGCGTGTGTGTGTACTGAGTAGATTACGGCATCACCCGCAGAATTACCTGCACAATGAATGGTTTGTTACGCCGATTCACTATTCGATTTTGCCGATTTAGGTTTTGCCACTAGTTGTTATGCCGATTCACAGGTGACGCGGCGCGTCGTAGTGGAGTGCTCGGGACTAATTTCAACCTTCTGGGGATCTTCACCCTGGGCCGAAGTCAAGAGCACACCGGCGTTTTGGCTTTTCTCCTCCAGCAGAAAAGCGGCAGCCACGGCCGGGAATGGAACCGGCATCCTTGGGCTCAGCAGAACATCGTAACGACTGAGCCACCGCTGGGGGTAGTTTTAGTAGGGTAATGTGCGAATTATGGTACAGTTCATTTTATGTTGGCCTCAGCAGCAATAGTTTTGATGGAGATCCAGAAATGATTTGAATAAAACAATTTCTTGCTATTTACGAAGAAGCCATGAAAGAAAGGTGCTTGCTAACAGAACAACTCCAGGACACAAGAGTTTGTACAAATTTAATTGAACGAAACATTATTTACTTAAAAAGAGCGCTTTGAAACAAATCGTTGTTAAAATTCAATATATGTTATAGAAAGGCAATTGTTGCAGTCCACAGTCCCCTAAGGGAGCGCGAGAGCACTTTGTTCCGCTAGAGCGTCTATAGTGTCCCTTAAAGTGGATGCAAAGCATAGTTTTTTTAATGGCATTCTTCTTTCAATTAAGTCATTGATATATTAGTTTTTTTATATACCAAATATTTTGGGCTTCAATTTGCAAGATATCTTACTGTAATGTCCCTGCACAGCCAATTTCTACGCGTAAAATTTTCTTTATCTCAGACAATATTCTTTACCTTGCAAAAAAAGTGGACTCAATGTTGATGTTAGCATGTAGTTCCTTGGG
Source organism: Haemaphysalis longicornis (assembly GCA_013339765.2). Lineage (NCBI taxonomy): Eukaryota > Metazoa > Arthropoda > Arachnida > Ixodida > Ixodidae > Haemaphysalis > Haemaphysalis longicornis. The sequence goes on from JABSTR010001262.1 coordinate 6,056, forward strand.
AGAATAGCCATCTTCAGAATGATGACACAGATTTCTGTCCATTCATTATAAATGGGCATGTACGAATTTCAAAATAATGATTCGTGTTTTGAAATTTTTTAGTGCATTCCATAAGCTATTCTAACGGTGTCCTACTGAAAACAGAGTCAATAGCGTAGCAGTGCGAAGAATTTTTTTTGTGATTATAAGGTGCACAAAGCAGAAGAGTTGTGAGACTACTACTACTATGTATATATTTTATTGGCGCAAGGGCGTCTGAGGCCAAAGAGCGCCAAGAAAATGTTTGTTTTGTCACATTTGTTGTTAAAACGCCATGGCGATGATTGTGAAGTACTTGATAAAAATAGTGTATGTATGGGTGTAAAGGGCCCTTACTCTAAAAAGCGAAGATCGATAAGATGAGAGGTAACAATGATGATGTTTAGGTGTGTGCTGGGAGCGCCATAACATAACAGGGATGGCAGTGACGTCCCTGGCACGTAATAAAATGCTCAGAACCACCCTCACTATTTGCATTGGGTGGTCCTGATGTTGCACATGTTTTGAGATGAGTGCTAAAAATCCAATGTCAGCGAGGTAGGCTAAAAGGCGTTCACGTCTGATCGGGGGTTGATCAAATAAAAACAATGATGGGTGTAAGGGTATCATGTAGGTGTATAGTTTGGGGATGTGTTGTTTCCTTGCGTCAAGGTATGCCAAGCATTCAATCAATACGTGGAGGACTGTAAGTCTTCGTCCGCATTTCTCACATGATGGTGGTGGGGTCCGTTTAAATGATATGAATGAGTAGCGTGTGTGTGACCTATTCTTAATCTGCATATTGATATTTCTGTGAACCTGTTCCGTTTCTTTGTGTTGTATTTTCCTATCTGTGGTTTTATAATGGGCAGTTTGTTTTCGATTTGTGTGTCCTACTGTACATGCCAGCGCCTCTGAAGCATACTCCGAACGAGTGGTTTCATGTCTAGGTAGAGAACATGTGTGGGATATCTACAACACTGGGGAGAGCAGCCGCAACGGCATTCTGGTGAGCAATTTCATTGCCCGAAATTCCGCTGTGCCCAGGTACCCAGCACACTACTACAGTCAATTTTAGAGCGTAAGCAGATATTATGGATTTGATAAGACGGTTTCAAACGACGTTTCTCGCTGGTTCTCCTGAATGGAGAGCTAGTACTACACTCAGGGAGTCAGTAAAAATAATGAAAGTGTGTATTCTGATTTCTGTAATGTGTCCCACAGTAGTTAAAATGCCGTGTGCCTCAGCTGTAAAAATACTGGTATTTTTGTGCATTGCCATTGTGATAGCAAAGTTTGGACCATGTGCAGCGCATGAAACAGAATGGGCGGACTTGGAGGCATCTGTGTAAAACGTTGTGTATGGATATTTATGTCGTAGGTGTAGGAAGTGCTGCAAGATGAGTTCTCTTGGTGCAGTGCTTTTGTTAATGACCCTAAAAAATAAATCACAAGAAATCGGGGACATTTCTCAAGGAGCAACAAGGTCTGTGATCGAAGTTTTGTAGGTCTCGCTAAAATAAATCCCAAGCTGCTCGGCTTGCAGTTTCTCTCTCAACGAAAAAGGCATACATATAGAGGGCCGACTAAGAAACGAGTGCATGGCCGAGGTGTCATTGACAATAAACGAAGAGGGGTGATTTTGTATGGATGTTGCCTTCATGGCATAGAATAGGTCTGTGCATAAGCGCTGGTCTTCCAGGCACCACTGGTCACATTCCACATGTAAGCTTTTTGCAGGAATAGATCGGAAGGCTTCTGACGAAAGGCGTGTCGAGACCTACCATGTCGAGACCTACCAGCGGCATAGAAGAAACCGGTTGCCAGAGCCTCCCATAGAGGGCGCAGTGGTCTCGCATGTTGGGTTCCTTTTTCTCCTGGAGGGAAGAGAGAAGGGAAACACTCTTCCGGCGCTGACATTTCGCTGCCGATCCCTTTGCCTGAACCATAGAATATGCGCCGCACATCGCTGCTGGTCTCAGGCAAGCGCGCACTGACGTTTCAGTGCAAGGCTACCAAAGCATCGCTGTTTCAGCAGATTTGACATTCGGTGGAACTGGGTGAAGTCTGCCCACATGTAGTAATTTTTTCTGTCTAGTTTGTGTGTACTTTTAAAGATTAGACATTGTATATTCACATTTGGCTGGTATGCTACGAAATCATTTCCCCACTCGTGCTTGGCCCTAGCTCTGGCGTGCAGTATTTCCTCTATAAATAATAAAATAAAGGCCCATAAATGCGAGCAACCCATTCTACTGGCAGTCATCTGCCACTCGCCGCATCCTAATGTGAAAGGATAGAGGACTGGGAATGCCACTTAGTAGTTCCACTCCCGATCCCGTTACCCTTCCCATTCATTTACCAGTGACCCCAGATTACTATTGACGTGACGTAGCTCCAGGTACAACTGAGAAGGTCCAAGAAAAAAGATTCCGAACTTGCGCTAGCCGGAGCTTGACCAAGGTTTTTTAAAATAAATGTTAGGAGATCCAGGCTAGTCCCGAAGAATGGCGCAGCCAGTTATAGCAATTTTTACAAACAATTGTTCTATCACCCGCCGTCTCTGCCTTGGACTACTCATACCTTGCCACCTACGCGCCGGCTACACTAAATCCACCACATGATACCAACAGCCCCAAGCCTCCACCATGCCAATTACCCAAATAAAGACATAGCAGCAAATTTTAATGAACGTCTTTACAAGCTAGTTGCTCTGAAGCCTCGCTGGTTTTATAACTTTAACTCAACGTAGAGACACCAGACGGAGAAGAAAAAAGACATGAAACACTCCCTTTGCTATCACTAAATTTATGCCGTGTCTGTGTTACACATAAAGGAATTTGAAATTAAAAAAAAAATTGAAAGAAATAGGGCTCATATCAGCCTAAAAAGCCGACCCGCACCACAAAATAAAAACAATTAGGTTTCCAGTTTTCGTTACTTTTGCTCGAATTACCTGTAAAAATTACCCGACATTGTATTTCCTACCAGCCAGAAAAACAACAGTTATATTGGCCTCGTATAAGACACTAACTCGCAATATGATGATTCCAAGAACACATTGATGAAAGTAAAAACAAAGGCTGCCACCTGGATTCTTCAAAGAAGGTGGTATATTGACTAAGTACACAGATTGACGCAACAAATAAAGATAATTGGAAATCTCTATTCGACGGTAAGTTGCAACCCTATGAATAGCGCACGGCACCAGAATGTTCTGCGACGGAAGATAAACGGTTCGAGAAAAAACTTATAAAACACGGCAGCAGCTTTTCCACTAAAAGGCTTATGTGATGAATACACACGCATATTCGTAAACGTTTCTTATCCACAGTAGAGTGAACTGATTTCGGCATTGTGTTTGGAAAAGCAACAGCACATGTTCACAAAAACCCTTGTACGAATGAACAGAATAATGGAGTGGAATATTAGTTGAAGCACGATTAGAGCATGTAGATTAGCTTTGGACATCAAAAAAGGGGTAATTATCTGAAATAAAGTAACTAGAAGAGGAACGCTTATTGAGCATCAGCTTTACATTAGCACAAAAACAGTTTTCCACAACCAGCGTTTCCTCACTTGCCTCCTTCGCACTTCTACTCTGCAACACGGCCTAAACTCCTTTTCTTTGGTGGCTTAGCGAAGATAGAACGTTGACGTATAGATTTTCAAACACATATTGAAACACCCTATCAGTTTATGCAATAAAATAAAAATGTGGTGACTTTTACTTTAGAAAAGTGGACGGACAGCTTGTGCTCACAAATGCGTCTAATGCCACGGTTCCCGTGCACGTGCGGTCAGGGTTTTCATTATTACCTTGTATAACAGAAATGGCAATGTACAATATAAAGATTCCTCAATGTAGTAAACGCGGACCGTTGGTTATATCTATCTTTGCAGGTTACATGTTTTCCGAACATAAGTATTTTCTTTAGATTTGTCAGGGAGATTTAGGTGTTTTCATTGCACTTTACAAATAGTTGGTATGTTATCAACATCCTTTAATTATAAACAGCATACGCTGACAGTGTGTTTTGGCGGAACCCATTATTTTACTTTGGTCTTTCTTTCTATTCACATTAGGGGTATATTTGGGGATGGGGGTGCTAGAATCTCCTGTAGTCGTCGTAATCGTCGTCTCATGGAGTCACGGTACTTAAACACCAGGAAACTCGTTTACTCTTCGCGTGGGGACGTAAAAGGTACTTAAAAAACACCGGGATACTCGTTTACGCCGCGTGCGTGATTGCATCGTAACGCATACTAAAATAATGCTGGGAAATCTGTTTACGCCTGGAGCTAGAAATCTTGGTGCTTTAAAGACGGGACTTTTATTGCAAAGTTGTATACCTCTACCTCCAAATGATTTCATCCCCGTTGGCGAAAGTGCCAAGCCTCCAAGCATACACATAAACGCTGCATACTCCTCTCCTCGACAGGCTTCACTTTAGTATTGATTTGCCGGGATTTTCGTTTCAAATAAATAGCAAAAAATATCTTGACATGCCGCTGATGCCTCGGCCCTCAAAATTCTTAAGATGGCTGCAAATGCAGGCAAGCAGCACCGATAACATGTTTTTTTTGCGGGATACTTCCTTCCCCCTGAAAGATTTCAAAATCTAAGACAAAGCCTTAAAGGGCTTGCCAAGATGAAGTTGCTCAGGCCTGTCCGGTTGGACGTCGCGGAAACTAGCTGCTTAACAGCGCACGTACCGGGGAAAGGAATGATTTGCTCGTCAACGCAGATGTTTGGTGAGCACGGCAGATTGAGGCAAGCGTATAAAATCATGTCAAGAAGAGGACGAACTTTCCGTGGCCGATCGGCTTCTTTTTCTTCATGAGAAAGCGTGTGGCACAAATCCACATGCAAACGCACGCACACACAAAAATACCACAACACACCCAAGACACACAACACCACACATCACACACAGCAAACTCATGACAAACACACACAACACACACGTAGACACACATACACGAAACACACAACACACATACAGAAACCGCACACAACTCAACACACACACAGAAACCGCCCACAAAACAACACACACAGTCAACACACACACAACACAACATTTACACACAACACACTCACTGAACAAACACACTCTGCTTATGACATCATGTGTCATGGTTTTTAACACCTTAGTCACAGTGGGCAATATATTGTACATGGGTATATTGTACACACATTCACATGCAAATGCACACACACACAAAAACAACACAACACACATGAAACACACAACACAACACACAGGAAGACACACATACACAAAACACACAACACATGCAGAAACCGCGCACAGCAAACACACATACAGAAACCGCAGACAACACAACACAACACAGACACCCAACACACACACTGTTGATGACATCATGTGACATGGTTTTTTGACAAATTAGTCACAGTGGGCAATATATTGTACACGTGATAACTTTTTAACGAAACATAAAAGTAAATAAAGAATGACATCACAATTATCTCTGTACTCAAGTAAATTGAAAGATTTAAAACATTACCTAGTTTTTGCTATGTCATGTCTCGAGTCTCAGTAGGATATACGGAAAACTTTACAATTATATTGAGGGTAGTAGTAAGAGTACATTGAGAACCAGTTGGGCTTGTTGGTACATAGTGAAAATGGTTGCAGCACAAAAACGTTGCAGCGCACTCGTCCGTCGTCGTTTTTGCGCTTCAACCATTTTACGTAAGAGTACAACATGCCTAATTCGATTGAAGAGTCTAACCGTAGTAATGAAGCTCTCCGGATAAAATTATGACCACCTGGGGATCTTCCACATGCGCCGAGGTCTCATATACACGGGCCTTTTTGCTTTTCGCCT